>VDFB02278640.1:0-18487 GCA_007258455.2 Sequoia sempervirens
GATGAAGGAAAACCATTAAGAGCAAGCATGGTCAAGTCTTTGACATCAACAAAATGACCAATAGAAGAGAGTTGATCTCTTAATTCAAAAATCTTCATGAAGTAAGCAATAACAGATTCTCCTTCCGCCATCTTCACATGGTGTAGTTGTTGCTTCAGTGCAAGAGCCCGACTGGTGTTGTTGATTTCGTACATCTCCTCCAAGGTTTTGAACATCCCTCTTGCCATCTTCAACTTGGAGACAATCAGAACAGTATGATCCTTAATGAAATCAACCAACATCTTCTTCGCCTTGATGTCTTTCTTTCTCCACTGCAACTTCTCTTCTTCCTTCGTTGGTTCGGGAACTTTGGTTTCCACAAACTCAGCCAAGTCATTCTCTTCCAAGGTGAGCATGATTCTGAACCTCCATGATGTGTAGTTGGATGCTCCCTCAAGTCTATCTTCAACCTTAAGACCGTTCACCATCTTGACTAAAACAGAGATAGACAAAGATATGAAAAAGAGAATAGAGAGTATCGCTGCAATAACAGATCTGATCACGATCTTCTTCAAACCCGCTTTGATACCATGTTAGTTTTATGATCAGATTTAATGCACAGAAATTTAATTCAAAACAACACAAAGACACAACAGATACCCTGGGAAAACCCTCCACTCGAGGGAGAAAAACCCAACAACAATATATCACTTATATATTGAGATGTCAACACAAATTGTCTCCTTTACAAGGGCCGATATGAAGGCCAATAAGAAGCACCACAAGCTGATGCAAATACAGTAACAAGGTGATGCAAATTGATGATATTAATCTCAGCCTTCTACAAAGATGACGATCTGCACTTGAGACAAACTCAGCCTTCTGTAATGCTGTGATCAGCCTCTTCAATATATTAAACTGCTCATGAAGTATGTCTTCAATATTTCGATCTGCTTCTTCAAGAAATTCGCAATCTGACTTCTTCAATCTATATCGATCTGTCCTGAAGTAAATTGCTCTTGAAATTCACAGCCAATATAAGGATGAACTCGCAGTTAACTCCAAAAGAATAATATATGACTGAATGCTAAAACAAGGAAGCTCCATCGAGTATATATACACAATGAAGGAGGAGACATGTCTTTTCAAAAAACACGTCGGCCTTTATCAAGAATCGTGCCTCCTTAATGGGATTGCTTCACTTCAACAAGTCGGCCTTGATAACAAACAATTCGCACCTCAATAAATCGTGCCTTTTCACATTTCAATTATTAATTATTATTTATCAAGAGTCGCGGTCAATCATAAAAATGAACTTAACAATTAAATAGCAAATAGGCTATCATTTAATTGTTCTCATGTGCGCGATTTGGATTGGAGTATATGACCGACGCTGCCATAGAATATCAACAGATAGATGGAAGAAACAGTTTGGCAACAACAATGATGCACAAAGTGTGGAACAAACATTTGTAGCCAAGGACAAAGGCAAAGGCAAATGGCCACAGAAGAAAAGTCAAGGGAATAATGAAGATATTTTGAAGAATTTGAATATCACATGTCATTATTGTGGTAAACTTGGTCATATGAAGAAGCACTTTAGCAAGAGATTGGTTGAAAAGAAATCCAACCTGGCAGGGTCTCCATCAAAGGCTCATGTTGTGGAGAATTCTCAGGAGGAGTCATCCTTCTATGCTTTCATGGCCAAACAACTAGCATATCAATGAAAGTAATTTGCATGGTACATAGATTCCAGAGCATCTTGACATATTGGTTCATGGAGTACACATCTTGCTTAGATTTAGTGATCTTAGGTGGTGGTGAGGAGTACATTGTTGTTGGAAGGGCAATATTCAGATATCTTTTGGAGGGAAAAACCTCAATTTTCTCAATGTGTACTATTTATTGGGAATGGATGTAATGTCCCCTTTTTAGCATGCTCAGGTTTGCGGATGGTTTAGCGTATAATTCTGACCATCGTAGGCTAATGAGGATGGTTAGGGGTCTTTTGGGGATTGTATTGTCTCCAGTGTTCAAAAACTTGCACCTTTGGCCTTTGTTTGGCATTCACAGGGGGCTCCAGTGCTCAACTTACTATTTATAGTAAGTTAGGAATGGATAGAGAGGGACCCTTACTATTTTTAGTAAGGTGTGTGGTTGTATGCAACTCCATCAGCTTAACTCCCAATTTAGACGACGCTTAGAGATAATGAGGATTCATGGAGATATTAATGTTTATTTGGCTTAAATAAATATTAATTATTTAAAAAGATTATAATATTAAGTTATAACTTAACTTAATATTGAGGGTCAACTCATCATTAAAAAAGGGGCCACTTATTTAATTAATTATTGGGCACCAATTCCTAAGTTCTTAATGAAATATTAAAAGATGCAAATAAATAACATTTTTATGTTATTAAATGGCTTTTTGGGAGAAGTTGACTTCTTCATGAGGGCATATATATTTCATTTTGGAGTCATTTTCCATTCATTCGATTGAGCATTGTTGTTGATGAGTTTGTATGAGAAGTGAAAGCCAAGGGTTTTCAATCCTCAAGCCATTGGAGAACGTTCCTTCTTCAGTGATTGCAGCCTTTTGAAGCAGTGAAATATTTGTTGAATTTGGCAAATAGGAGGACATCATTCAAGTATTCTATTTGTGTAGAATGGAAAGATAAACTGAGGGTTTGATTGCATTGTTCAGTGTTTTCAAGATTGAGAGGAGGCGATTGCTGATTTATCATTTTCCATAATAAATCAGACTCAAGATTGGTACGGCCTTGCTTTGCTAGCCATCATTTGCAACAGGGGTTCGACCCTTTCAAGGAGGGGCGATTTTGTCATTAGGGGCTTTCAAAAATTCAAGGAAAATTCACAAGGGGGCGCCTAGGCCTAGGGAAGCTAGCCACACCATTTTGAAGCAAAAAGGCAAGTTGGTTGAAGAGGATCGAACTTCTGAAGGGCTGCTGGAGGTTGCTTTTTTTCGAGCTGAGATTCAAAACAGCAGCTGCATGCTTCATATTTATTCCGGGTATGAATGTAATCAAATACTCTTTCTAGATAATGAGTGAATAAAAAGAAATAGTTGAAGTGCTGCAATTTATTCCAGTTATTTGTATTTCATTTCATGTTTTGTATTCATTTCAATATTTGCAAAAAAATCCAAAAAAAGCAGAAAACCCTCACAAAACTCAAAAAAACAAACAAGTCTCAGAAACAAGGGCACAAAGTGTTCTTACAATGGAGCTCAATTTGCTCTCTGTGAGTCAAATTATGTGCCATTGTTCCAAGTTGGATGCGATATTTAGGAAACACAAATGCTCTATTGTTGACAAAGAATCCAAGAAAACCATCGTTGTTGGGATTGAAGATCATGGTTTGTATCGGCTTGTTGATACTGGACATGTTCAGGGGTGCATTGGTAGCTAAGAGTGCCTTTGATCAATACACTATTGCATCAACAATTGGGCACCTCAACTTATCCAACCTCCCTCAGTTGGCTCGAGAGAATTTGGTAGAGGGATTACCAAACATCCAACAACAGATACGGGGTGTTTGCGGAGCTTGCCAAGTAAGGAAGCAACACAAAACTCCATTTGCAAACAAACAGTTTTGGAGAGCTTTGATAGTCCTATAGTTGGTTCATGCAAACATTTGTGGACCAATGAATATGACATCGGTCACTGGTACCAGGTACTTTCTTTTGTTTGTTGATGATTTCATTTGGAAAATGTGGGTCATCTTAATGTCTTTGGTTCTCTAGCATATGCTTGGATTCCAAAAGAAAAGAGAACTAAGCTAGACCCTAAGAGTAAGAAATTAATGCTTATAGGGTTTTATGACTAAGAAATTCTTTACTCATTTTAAGCTGACCAAGGATGATTATTTCTTGTTGGCACAACTATCTAACTCCAACAAAAACTATGAGCCTATTTGAGAGTTTGTTACTTGATTTAATCACCTTGTGAGAAGATCAATATGGTGTTAGGACTACCACTACAAATCCCTTTAACCTATTTTATCAATTCATTATTACCAAAGATTGCCTTTTTAATCAAAATGTGTGATGCAAATCAATTTGAAGAGGCACAAAATCAGGTGGTTAAATTGGAAGATGATACAATTACTATAGTACTAAAAAAGGAGTCTATTCACCCTCTAATTCAAAGTTTAGTTGATCTCTTGTTACAAAAGGTGGTGAATGATGTCTTTTATGAAGTGACAACTCCCTCAAAATGCTCTAGCACAGCCATATCAAGGAGCACTATGTATAAACTTTTGCTCTCCAAATGGGATGAATTGGCCTAGATTACTTGCTTCCCTAGAAAGACTTGCTTTGGAGGCTCCTCTTAGCAATAATATGAACAACTATTGCTCTTTCCACAATACAATGGATCATGATGCCAACAAATGTCTTGAGAGACATAGAATGTTGCAATTGATTTCATTATCTAAAGGTAATAATCGAGGTTGATTGGGAAACCAAAGTCTTTCTCAAAAAGAACTCGATGACATCTCTACAATAGGCTTTATTGAAGAAGAACCCCTTGAGCAATGGACAAGTCTCAGTCATTCCCTTGTCGTCCTTCATGTCTAGTATCAAATAATTGAAAGAGAAAAAATGGAGAGAGGAATGATGGAGTCGATGAGAGGAAAGGAATAAAGAAATGCCAAATCAAGCCGCTCTTCATCTCAAACCGCCAAAGCAATTATAGGATCGATCGAAACAGTTGCAAATTTTGATATCTTGGGTTATATGGCCAAAGCCAAAATGCAAATTTCACTGCTAGCAGTTAACTCACATGAAGACCCTCAACAAATGTTATTTTTTGGAATCAAAGTTGGTACCATTAGTTGGTCAACTCAAAGATGCACATGTAGCTTTAGTAGGTTATCATGAATAGAGAATCATGATGACAATTTTGGTAGTTGATATCTCAACTAGCCATGTAATGGTTTTGAGTAGGAGTTTTTGCAAGGACTTGGGATGAGAAATTGAACTAAATTGGTCTTTGACTATGATCCCAATTAAAGGAAGGAAAGTTTGTCTTGAACTAGCTCTGAAACCTCAAATAACTATTTAAAAGATGAATGATCCAAGAGCCAACATGCTATATGGAGATATTGGACCTTGAACTTAAATGATGATGTTTGTTGAAAAAATTTAGAGCATAGATCATATTTGTTTTGAGGCAAATGCAAGTACTGAAGAGTAGGGTATTTGGACTCTCCAATTTGATAAAATGTTTTTTGGATTAGGGGTTGGGATAGTGTTGATAGCACCAAAATGAAAGTCACATCCATTTTTGAATTGGCTGTAATTCAAACACATGAAAAATATTGCCAAGTATGAAGCTTTACTACTTGGGTTGCGCCATGCTAAGGAAAGGAGAATCAAATTTGTTAGATTTAATAAAGAAGAATGATTAACAATATTCACTAGCAATCAAAAGACAAAGAAGCACGGTTGAGATGGTGAATTTGTTGGGCAGCTGATGCTAAGGAGGTAAATGGTGAGAGGCCAACCAGAACGTCAAAATATTCATACGACGGTAAGTGAAGTCATACTGGTGTATTCTTGCAATGGAGTGAAATAGTGAATACTCTCATCAAATAAAACAATATACAACAAATACCAAAATAATAAAGTAAAGCCCACCTAAAACAAAGCCAATACAGATTTAATAAGCCAATTACGTATTAACACTCTGCCAGAATTTTGGTGAGAAATGGTAGAGCAGGGCAACAAGTTCTGCAATTTGGCACCAGATAACAAAGTACCATCTAAAAGTGGCTCTGGCAAAGTTATGTAATGCTCTGAAATGTTTGCTTGGAAAGTATTTGAAGTACAGGATGCACTTTGCGGCAAGGGATTGCGTCTTCATGTAGGAAGGAATTAAGATGTATTGTTCTAGAAGTTGCTTAGGTGTCTCAATGTTGATGTTGAATTGATTGTGCCATAGAATATTCGAGAATAGTGACCACAAAAGTGTGAGACTTGAACCTATGTGAATCAAGATGTGTCAAAATAATAGCATGATGTGGCAAAGAGAGTACAAGAGGATCCAAAACTAGAGATGGTGGAACTCAATGTGAGTTGTTATCAAAGAAAAGACATATGTCCTCAATGTTGTCATCAAGATCAAGAACGAGATTCTACAAACAATTGATGGATGTTTGATAAGTAGATATATTCATAATCAATAAGACAAGTGTGAGCTTGCTAAATAGAATTTATAGTAGGATGTGGAGAAGTTGAGATCTCTATCAATGTAGCAGATGGAGGTGGTAGAAAAGTTGCCATTGCTGGAGGTGTCAGAGGAGGAAAAAAAATAAAAGAGATCTCTGTGTCATCAAAACATTTGAGACTTTCACAATAAGCAAGTTCCTCTTTAGTATCATCATCATATAAAGGATTTTTAGAATCATCAAGGGGAAGAATTATGTCCATTGAGGGATCATCAGGGAATAGAAATTCATTGGGATCTGCGTACATCTCCCACATTGTGGTCCAAAGAGCGAGAAGGCACTCAATGTATGTTTTTGCCAAAACTAAGTTCATTTAATCCTAGGACATGATGATTCTTAGTTTCTTATGTAGATTTTTGCCAATGAGTACATAGCTAAGGGATAAGTCCATACAAATGTGGCAAGAGATGAATCCAATGCAGTGCTTTAGAATGCCATCTTTCTAGGACTTATAGTTTCCTTCTTCCAAGGTAATGACAAAGGGATGATTTCTTATATCTTAGTAACTTAGCTTGCCTTCTTGATAGAGTTGTAATTGTATGAAATGTTTGTGTGAAGTCCCTCACATGAAATAACATTTTATTTGTTGAGTACATGAAATAACTCTTTTTAATCAATTGCGATGCACTTAGCAATTTACAATGTTTGACACTTAATTTTAGTGTATTTACAATGCAAGATACTAGATTAACAAAATTTTATAGAGCCTAGAAGTAGCCAAAATGTTGGAAGTACTATGTGTTTATAGAATAGGAACAAAAAAGTTCACTGTTGTGTAGAGCTTAAAAAGACGCCGACTTTAAAAAATAACAACACTAAAAAAGGAGCTTGTTGGGAGAGTTATAAACTTTCAAAGTCACAAAAAGAACGTCTATTCTAGAAAAAGTAGGTTTTGTAAGTAAGAACTAGTTACTTCACTGTGAAGAGCACAAAATTGTGCCTCATTTAAAAAAAAAATGCATGCAGAAAAGGCTCAATACAACTAAGAAAAGCCCTTCTAAAGTTGTCCTTAATAGTTGAAAACTGTAGTGGAGAGGGGGCCAGTTGTTGGGTGGCAGGTTGGTTGCTTGTGGGTAGTGCCACCTTTGAGGTGGAGGTGCACTAGCTAAGTTGCTCATGTAGTGAAATAGTGCCATTTGGGCAACTAAGTGGTGGTGGTGCGTTGATGCTTTGCTCGTAGTTGAGTCAAGAGGTGATGATAGTGGGTGGTGCTTGACCTTGCTACCACTATGATGGCAAGGTTACAAGGTATGAGGTACCCCATACCCCCCCTGTGCAAGCCTTACGACCTTTTAATTTTTTTCTTTTGGTTAAAAGAACTTTGGTTTATATTGTTTTTTGATTTTTAATAATTGAAAAAATAAAACAAATAAAAAAATGTAGGAATATTTTTTTTCATGTATTTGCACAATAGTATGTAGGGTGGCCCTATGACATACCTCAACAATTTTTTTTTTGCCTCTTGTTCAAATTGCTTCAATTTTGATGAATTGATAGCAGTGTTCCACGAGGACGCGTCCCCCCCAAAAAACCCCGCGTTTCCTAGACGGGGACATCTCAGAGACTTGGGGACTTGGGGGAGACGTCCCCCCACCAGCCCACCACCAGCGCCACCATCCCACCACCAATGTGGCTGTCTACAAGACGTTGCTAGGACTTTGAGGACACTAAGGTGTCCTTAAGACGTCTAGGGGACTCCTAGTTGTCTCCAAGATGTATAATTCTTATACTTATACATCTTTTTATAACTATTTTTTTAAGTACTATATGTATATCAACACCCTGCCGCTCCCTCGCCGTCCCCTTGCCGCCCCCAAACTTAGACCCCTCGTCCCCACGTCCCCGAAACGCGTCCCCCGTCCCCATCCCCGAAACCCCATGGAACACTAATTGATAGTCAAGTTTTATGTTTTGACGCCTTTTGGACATGTTTATGTTGTCCGTTTTGTCCTAAACTACCTCAAAATGCACATTGTCTACAAAAACAAAGGCAAACCCTATGGGAAAATCTGTACTAGATTGAATTGACACTATTTGACGAGGATGAAATGAAGTCATACCCTAACTGATCTGACCCTTGTGAATGCAATGGAATAGTTTGTTTCTTCCCTGGTGGCCTCCTATAACAGGTGAATGAGAATCTCACAAGTTTGCAAGAATATAAAATTGGAGAAAAAACATCAACCTATCTTTAGATTTGAAATCTAAATGTTGTTTAAACTTCTTGCTATAATACCATGTTAGATTTAGTAAAGATGAATGATTAACTGTAATATCCCATTTTTTATTAGGTTAGCATTGATTGTAGCTATTAGTTTTCTTGGCGATAATCAGTGTGTCAAAGGGGTTATCAGTTGTGGAGTATCTTTTGGCACCTTCAATTGTTGTCTTCAGTCGGAGTTCATATTTTTTGCAGTTTCGGTGTTGGTGCAAAAATATTTTAATAATTAAATAATTAATTAAGTTGTCGAAAAAACATAAAGTTAATGGCAACATAAATTAATTATTTTAATTATTTTGTAAAAGTGACTTAAAGTCGGAAAAGTTAAATAATTTAATAAAGTCACGCTTTTGGGAGAAATAAGGGGTTTAATTTAAAAAGGTAAATATGGGTTTTCGAGAAATAGGTAGCAGTTACTAGAAGTTGAATTAAAAGGTTTGGGAGTGTTCATTTTGAGTTCATGCTTGGTGTATTGAATTTATTTGGTTCTTGGAGAGCTTTTGGAAGAGCTTGAGGATAGAAACCTTCGGGTTCGGTGGATTGGATGAAAAACCAAATCCATTTGTAGGTGAATTCATTTTAGAATTCGCGCATAGCTTCACAGTTTAGTTAGAAGTTGTTCGAAATTTGGAAAGTCTTCTACGAAGACAAATTTCTATGTCTGAGGGTTGGGAATTGTGGTAAGTTGTAGAGTTGCAAAGACGAGGAAAATAAGAATTATATTTTCAGTTGCTTAGATCTAACCGGATTGTTCAAGTGCTTAAGAAGGTGAGATTTAATGGTTTTAGGGTTAGCCGCTAGAAGTAAGATATGCTTTAATACTTGTTAATCTCGTCAGCCTTCCCCCTTCTACCATAGCTTTACTTCATCAGCAGCGCCTATGTGAAGTCACTTTTCTTATTCATATTACCGATATATATTGGTGATATAATACTCCTTTGTTCAAGTAGTTGGAGGAAGTAAGTCGGGTATTCCAAATAGGGGTTGTGACTTTGATTGTCAATTGAGTTTGAAGGGGCAAACAAGAGCTTCACCTATGAAGCTAGCACCTTATTTGATAAAAATATGGTTGCCATGAGATCAATCCAATATAGTTGGTCTTCACGTGTAAGGAGTGATTCTCAACTGGGTGTCGAATTAGGAGTCTACCAAAGGCCCATTCAATGGTGTTTACTTTGCGAGCTGGAGACAAAGATGTCAGTAAATGTTTTTATGAGGTTCAAAAATTTTGAGCTTCCTAATGCCGTTTAATACCAAGTCACTAATATTGTTGGAGTTGTGATTAAGAGAAGGGCCGCCACATCATTCAAGAAATTAACAAGGAAGCCTACGTGGAAAAAAATAAATGCAGCTAGGAGCTGGCCGGTCAACAAAAGGGGACTATCACAGAAGTTTTTAATTCTTCCAGCTGCTTTTTCTCTTGAGCCCTATTCATCTTAATTTGGGGAAGTCATAACATATCGAAATCAATTTTATTTCTTCAAGGTGAAATCAGGGTATGTGTTTGGAATAGCCACCATCTACATAAGGTGTGATTGGTAGTTTGGCTATTAGTTTGGTGACGTGGGAGCAAGCAAGATTCCAGAAGTGATCAGCGCTGCATTCTGTAAAGACTCCAAAGCTTAGTAGTGGCCACCATACTCTTATAGGGAGTCGCCTCATTATCTGAGGTGAGTTGAGTTGCTGGTGGAAAATTGGGAGGGGCGCCAGGCAAGTGAATCTTCATAAATAAGGTCAGAAAATTAATATTTTTCACCGTAAATGTTGAAAAATAATAAAGGAGTACTTAATGAGTTGAAATTTTGTATCAGCTAGCCCAACATGATAAAAAAATACATTTGATGTTGTGAATGATTTTTTAAAATGTATATTGCTATGAATGATATATTATGGAAAGTGCATATTTCTGTAATTCTGTACACAAAACATCTACCTTTCGGTGAAGACAACCTGAAGCACATTCAGAACAGCAACATGGTAAACTGTTTGACAAAATGTCTGCACACCTGGGAAGATGAATTTAAAAAAATAAAAAATTGAATGATATTTTAGACCGGGATATTTCATTAACAACATTAAATCTCCTTAGAGCCCAAATAGAATTATGACAACATAAATTCACTAGCAATCGAAAGAGAAGAATTTGATAACTTTCCAATATTTGTATTCTTGATATTCAAGGTATGCAATGAAGGAAATTAACTACAATATATAAGCTCTAGGATGCACAAGTCAAGGTGGCAAGTGTCTCAGAGGACTAACTCTATTGTAGGAGTAGAGGTGTCAAGTGAACTCATCTTGATAAGAGAGATGTGGCACCTAACTATTGTCAATCTTGGAATGGAATGAGGTAGAGGTGACGCGTTCTCATCAATCAAGGAGATGACATGTGCTTTTATTTCCTAATTTGCTCAAGTAAACGATATTATTTACCCAAGTAAACTTAATATAAGGTGCAATAATAATTAATTACACCAACAAAATTACTCAAGGTCAAAGGAGATGCAGAACTAATTATAAATCAACTCAAAGAACAGTTCCAAGTGGAGAAAAATTGGCTGTGTCAATGTAGTAATTAAGTTTGGGATTGCATGGAGTCTTTTGATACATTATTTATAAAGTATACCCCAATAGATTTAAACATATATACCCCAAGAGATTCAAATAGCAAGGTAGATGCTTTGGCTGTTTAAGCATTATTGTTTATTCCTCATGATGAGTTCAAGAAAAATTGGCAAGTATTTAATGTGCAACATGATATTCCCATAGTCCATAGAATTTTTATTGATTTGCTTCTAGATTAAACTGTATTGTATATTTTTAAATATTGACTTTTCAGATCAAACTGCTTGATCCATCATTAGGATAGAGTGATAAGAACTATCTCACACTGTTCCACCAAAAGCAGAAGTCAAACCTTTCTGACAAAAATGTAGGCCATATAAGCTGCAGTTGATTGGAAAAAATTATATTGAGATTTAGTAGATGTTATAAGAAAATAGAGTCAAATAGAAGCAGAATAATATTACACAAGAAAATGTCGTGCTACATGTTTTCATTCAATACATATTACAAATTTATAGGATTCTCAAATCCTATTTCATAGGAAACAACTCTATAACAACTCTTAAATATATGGGTTGTTGTAACAACTCAAACAAACACACTCGTACAACAAAATAAGTCTATACATATGACTTAACTAACCTAACAAATATTCCTAACACTCATAATAACTATGTGAGTTATTAATTTAACTCACTTTACCTCACACTAACATGTGAACACTAACATAAATTCCCAACAGATGTTAGATGTTAATATTTTCTTTCTAACTCATCATTCCACATGGATCTCCAATATTGTGCCTATCAAGGAAAGTAATGGTGAGATTAGAATTTGTGTGGATTACAAGAATCTTAATCATGCTTCTTTTTAAGATAACTACCCTCTTCCTATTATGGATCACATTATACTAGTAGTGATCGGCTCCAAGATGTTATCACTCCTTGATGGCTTTTTAGAGTATAATTAGATTGAGGTGTTAGTAGAAGTTCAACATAAAACAATGCTTACCACTTTGTGGGGAACATTTGCTTATGAAAGGATGTTGTTTGGGTTAGCGAATGCTGCTGCAACTTTTTAAAGAATGACAAGCTTGACTTTTGGAGATCTAAGAGACAAAGCGATTGTAGTACACCTTGATGATTTGATAGTATTTTCCAGAAATAGATAATTATTTTGATCATGGTATTCAAGTGTTGTATATTCCATGGGATTTCCTTAAATCCCAAAATGTTTGTCTTTATAGTTATAGAGCGGAAGCTATTGGGCCACATTGGGTCTAAAGAAGGAACTGAGATTGATCCAAATAGAGTTGAAGCCATTCAAGACTTATCTTTGCCTATGAGCAAAATTGAAGTTCTGTCTTTGGCAAAGTAAGTTTTTCGAGAAGGTTTGTTCTAGATTTTGCTGAATTAACAAGAACTATTGCAAGTACGATGAAGAAAGTATCAACTTTCATGAATGAGGAAGGAAAGAAAACATTCAACGACATAAAGAAGTCAATGGTCGTTTTGATTTTTTAAAAGAGTTTACCATATATTACTATGCTTTGGAATTCAACATGTTTCCTATTTTGAAACTCAGAAGAACAAACAAAGATTAGAGTCACCTAATGCTTTTGTGAGCTTTGGTTTCAAAGATCATGAATTAAGTTATACTCAATTGGAGAAATATAAGTTTTCTTTTTTATAAGGTTTGTTCTAGATTTTACTTGTTTTAGTTTTTAATTATAAGTTTTCTTTTTTATATGTATCAAGTTTCTTTTTAATTTGTTTTATTTTAAGTTTATCTTTGTTTTATCTTTTATTTATAATTTCATTTGTCTTATTTATTATGATTTTTTAAGTTTCCATTTATAATTTTCATTTTTTGGTTTATTTTTATTAGATTTCTTATTTTATTTATAAATCTCCTTTGTCTCTTTCAATTTATGTTTTTCTTTGGTTTAGTGTTTTATTCTCATTTTGAATTTTTATAGTTTTGATGCTTTAATTATATTATTGATTTTGGTTTATATTATAAGATTTCTTATTTTATTTATAAGTCACCTTTTATTTATAGTGATTTATAAATGGAAAATTAGATTTCTTATTTTATTTATTCTCATTTTTTTTTTTTTAGACTGCAGGAATCGGGTAGCACGACCCCCTATAAACTGCAATGCGCCTGGTAAACTTTTTAACGTGACCGGCGGCACTGGCGTGACACGCCCTCCGGTACCACGGGGGTGGGGGAGACTAGACCTCGTGACCAACCTCCTGCAACAGGAAAGATTTAGCCAACCGAGCTAGGGCCCCAACCCTATTTATTCTCATTTTGATTTCCATTTATAAATCTAATTTGGTTGATAGAAGTTGGCTTTTGATTTTGGTTTGTAGTTTTATAAGGTTTCTTGTTTTATTTATAAGTCACCTTTGTCTCCTTCAATTTATGTTTCTTTTTGTTTTGGTGTTTTATTCTCTTTTTGATTTTTTTAGTTTTGATGCCTTAATTAAGTTATTGATTTTCATTTTGTTGTACATTGATTTATTCAATTTTTTATTTAATTTTTGTCTTTCTTTGTTTCATCTTATTTCATCTTTGTCAAATTTAATGCTTTTGATTTTTAAGGTTTCTCTTTTTTTTTTTCTTGGTTGCATTTATTATGTGTTCTACTTTATATTTTCTTTGTTTCATTTATTATGTGTTTTTTCTTTGTTTTTGGGTTTCTCTTATTCTGATAATTTTTCCTAATTTACATTTAGTTGGATTCTTTTTAACAAATTCTTATATTTTCATTTAGTTGGATTCTTTGTTACAATTTCTGCTATGACTATATTGATTTTCATATAGTTGAACATAGATATATTTAATTTAAGTCTTCTTTGTTTTTTATCTTATTTCATCTTTGTCAAATATAGGGTTTCTTATTTTTGAGGTTTCTTTTTTAATTTTCTTGTCTTCTCGGCCTAAGTGCAGCCTTCTCTCCCTTCACTGGTCTATTAAAGTGGTCTTGGTCTGCAACTTTCTATTTCTCTCCTTATGCTCTCTGCTTTCATCCTGATGATGGATCATGGAGTGTGATCCGAAACATTGATGCAAAAAACTGAATACACAATTAAATCCAGAAATCTTGAGCAAATACAATATGGATTGTGGAAATTTGATATCATTAATGGAGAAATATACTTATGTAGTAGTATGAGTTATTAAAAGTTAATGCTACATTTTCATGCAATAGTGATGGTATCTAATCCAATGATCAAGACTATTTTAACTCATCAAGAGTAAGGTACCAAAAGATGCAATTGGATCGCTATGATTTTAGGAATATGACTTAGAAATTTGGCCTACCAAGTTGATATAGGGAAGAGGCTTATGCCAATTGATTTTAGAGGATGATGGCTTGAAGAAAGAAGAAAGTGATAAAGAGGAAGATGAGTTAGCACTTGGTTGGATTTTCTAATTGATTCTATTGAAGAGTGGTACTAGGACATTGCATATTTTCTCACATATGGCAATCGTACTAAGCAAATGGTTAGCAAGCAATGAAGAATCTTAAAATTGCAAGTGTAGAGATATGTTATTTGGAAAGATGTGTTATATAAATGAAGCTTTAATGGTACTTCCCTACAATTGTCAATAAAGAACAGCAAACTAAGTTGCTGAAAGCGTTACATAGTCAAGCTTGTGGTGGTCATTTCCCATCTTGTGTCAAAGTGTTCAAGATTTTGCTTGCTCATTATTATTGTCCTACCTTATTCAAGGATGCATATGAATGGCTATAAATGCGTTGTCCATGTCAACAATTTGTTGGCAAGCCGAATATGGTGAATAATTGATGCCCATTTTGATAATGGGGTATTGATTTTGTGAAGGCAATAAATTGAAATTCAAGCAAAGTACATACTAATGTGCGTGCAATGACAAATTATTTTACAAATGGGCAGAAGCCATACCTACTAAAAGAGCAACATTTGAAATGGTTTGTAGCTTCCTCAAGGAAAACATTTTATCCCATTTTGGAGTGTCAAGAAAGATAGCCTTTGATAATGTGTCAATGTTTTCATCAAAAGAAATCCCAATTTTTCATTAGGAATATGGAATAGCTTTATCTCTCTTTAGTTTATTATCCATAAGGGAAGGTATAGGCAAACTCCTCTAACAAGAATATTGTTTCAATCATCCACAAGCTTGTGGAAGAGAATTAGAGAACATGGCATGTGAAATTGTTTGATGTACTTTGGGTTGACAAAATTACAACAAAGTGAGCAATTGGGACTTCCTCTTTCTCTATCGTATATGGGATGGAGGTAGTGTTACTATCACCCTCACCTTCTGTGGAGGATAGTCAATTTAAAGATCTGGTGGAGAAACGCATTATTTATCTCTTAAAGCTTGAAGAGGAAAGAACTAAAAGAATTGACAAGATCATGAGCATCAAACATGTTTAAAAAAGGTTTTTGACGATAAGGCTTTGTAGAGGGATTTTATTGTCAAAGATTTGGTTTTGCTATTGGATAAATATCATGAATCCAAGGGCATACACAAAAAATTTGATTGTTTATGTCTTGGTCTTTTCAAAACAAGAAAAACTTATGGAGATAATAAATATTGTCTTGCTTGTATAGATGGCATTGAATTGCGTTTGCCTTATAGCAAAAAGTTCCTAAAATTTTTTGACCCCTAGGGTTACGGGGTCTTTTCCCTTTGTTTTTCGTGATCAATTTCCTCTTTCCATGTTCTGAATCGTTATGTTGTAAGGTTTTCCCCATTTATGTGCTATGTTTGCTTCTAGTTTTGTTCTAGGTGTTTGTTTAGGTTAGTTGACTCAGCTCTATTAGCCCAATGGATAATGTGCTGATTTGTTTTGTTTGCCCATTTTTTTTGAAATTCTCCTATGGGCTAGGTTTGTCCCATGGTCCACAGAAAGAGCCATTGTTAGTACCAAAACTAGTACACCTATGAAAATTTCTCCTAGAGTCAAGTTTATAGTTACTAATTATGTCATTCTTGTTATGTTATCAAATCCAATTAAGTAAACTTTTGGTAAAATTGCGAAGTTGTCAAAGTGTCGGTCTACTTTTGTTGAATCTAACAATGTAGATTGCTCAACAAAGGGGAGATAATGGAAGATGATCAAGTTATTGAATTGCTAGCATTTCCTTCAAGGGACATATTGGTGGAAGACAAAGCATCTACATAGAATCACCTCAAAGTAAACATAGGTTTGATCACCAAATCTAAAGTGGCAAATATCTTAGGGAACCACACTATGATAGAAATCATCAAGTCTGATTGATTATGTCATTTTTTCAATGGTTGAACCAAGGTAGATTTGTCCTCAACATGACAATGATGGCATAGATGTGTGATCAGCATAAGAGTCTAGGTGTTGAAATTATTTGCATATTGTAAGTGGCTCAACTAGGGAAAAAGTGCAACCGAGATGGTTGAATGGGCAGAAATCCACGACAAGGTAGAAAAGAACTTAAAGTGGTCACGTTGCTAAAATACAAAAGTACAAGTTGTACATTCTCAATGGCATTGCCACTTAAAAGTGGTGACTCAACTAGCAATCCTTCCACTAATCCACAACTAAGTCTTAAAGGTATTAAAGAATCAAGTCACAAGTAATTTTTGCACTTTTCATGTGGCAATTCCACTTAAAATATGTGTCCATGATGGCAACAATGGCAAAAAAAAGTGCCAAAGAAGAAACACAACTTTATGATGAAAATCATCATTCTAAGGTGGCATTTCAAGTGTTAAAGCAGAAGAAGAGTGAAACTTAATTTACTTAAGTGAAAATCACTTTTTTCTTGTGGCAATTCCACTTAAAAAGTGACCTAGCTGATTTTGATTGCTAAAAGTGTGACTAGTTGACAAATCATTTAAAGGAAATATCAGCACCAGATGGGGATTTAAAGAACAAAAGTATTCAATCATGAATGGGCTGTGACATAGGTGGTTTGATAGGTGAGAAAAGCTGATTTTAAAGCAATAAAACAACACAGCTCAACCATTCATTGTTTTGGGTGCCCAAATTGAAGAAAGAAAGCAATTCTTAAAGCAAAGGGAAGCTTATTTCAGGCTATCAAAGTGTTCTTTTTCCTCCTTAGCAAGGATATAGATTAAGATTGCTTTAAATAAATTAGATAAGCTCATAAATAAATGCTTTCAGTGCACTGAATGGAATGAGAGTTTGGGTTAAGCTTATGCTATTGAAAATTTCATTCGAGTTTCAGAGTTAGAGTTTTGTGTTGTAATTGTGCAAGTTTGGCAAGTCAAGCAGAAAAAAAGGTCCCTGTTTAACTATGTGAAACATCAATCTTCTATTGTGCGGAGTAATTTTGCATGCTTTGGAGTTGTTGCTTGCTTTTGAATCTTGCTCTTTGTCAACTGCTGTTATAAGTATTGTGTTCCTTGTTAAGATCAATCCAACTGTTGAGGTGTATCCATTTATCTTTGTTTTAAATCATTGGAAAGCATTAGAGTTTAAATTCATGTTTTAGTTTAGCTGAAAAAACAGAAAACCTTGTGGTCAGATAAGTACATTCAATCTGGTGCTCTAGCCTCCCAGATAAGAAAAGATATGTCTAGATTTTTTTTAGCATTTTGTTTACATGCAAAACTCCCAGAGATTAAATTGTATGGTGTGTATAAGTAGCAATCTAGTTTACTTGTTTTAGATTTTAGGAGTAGATTACATCATGGAGCTTCCCCAGTTAAGTTGAAGAGAGGATTCTCTTCACACATTGTTCTGTTTTGTGTTGTCACAAAAGTGACAAATTAAAACACTTAACATAATACATGTGAAAGGTGACCAAGATCAAGAGTTGATTTTGAAAGGAAGGGGAAAAGAATCAGAGTGGGCTGTACCATAATTACGAGACTCAGACTTGGCAAGCTGATTTTTGACATGAACTCAGACTTGGCACAAACATGACAAATTGAAAAACTCATGAAATATATACATCTTTTATGGATTTACAGATTTTTCTATGAGTCTTTACTAAATCAACTTTAAAGACAATGAAATAATCAATTACAAGCTACTTTGATCGCACAAAATTATATATCAAGCAAATGAGCACAAGAGTGGATTTTTAAGCTGAAGTTAGCAACATTTTTAAATATATAAATATTTATAAGTGGTTTAGGTGTACAGAACTTATGAATTATGATATTCATGGCATCAGAAACAAGAATCAGAAGTAGAGTAGTGTTTGTGTTTAATGGTGCATACAATTTGTAAATTGAGAAATCATGATTGTGGGTTCTCAAATCAATGGAAATTTGGCATTTGCATATATAAAATGAAACTATTGATTATGGGAGTAAAGAAACTGAATCTGCAATGTCTGAGATGGTGATCCAAACCATGACAGAGATGAAATAGAATCAGAATGGCCTACTACCGGAGACATTTAGGAAAATAATTCTATGGATTTAGAAGCTTCCATTGGGGCTTATGTAATTTTTTTTGTT
>VDFB02278641.1:0-26808 GCA_007258455.2 Sequoia sempervirens
AAAGAAGGGGGAGGGAGATAGAGAGAGTGAGAGTGAGAGGAGGAGAAAAAAATGACAATAAAGTTTGGTTTTTTATATTTTTATAACATCATTTACATTTGACACTCACCAAATTTTAGGCTTGGTCATCCAAACCATTTGGTGCTTTCCAAATGCTCATTTCAAGCATAAAATAGAAAGTGGTAGATCTTTTTTGTGTCATATCCTTTTGCATATACCCCCTAGTGGGAAGTAAAAGTTAATGGCACTCTAGAAATAGTCTACATGCCATTACTTCAATGATCTAAAAACACTAGTAGATGATCAAATCCAAGAGTAAATTTATTTTCTTGTACCTAAATATACATAAAAAAAACTAGAAAAAATTGTAGCTCTTTATTACATAACAGAAAAAAAGATCACTAATACATTTTGTTAAGGAACAAAATTTCTATAATTTCATATCCTAAAGATGATCTTTAGCCTAAAAAATGTATCGAATTTCTAGGTAAATCTAAAAAGGGAGGCAAGTTCAATCTCCTAACCAACCATATATGTCATTAAAAAGGATTGGGCCTAAAAGGCTTGAAAAATATGGATCCAAGTCAAGGTGCCTTTTTGAATTTGGTGCAAAATGAGAAAAGGTGCTTGAGAGTCTCAGTTTTCCCACAGAATGGAAAATGAGGATTACTAAATCCTAAATGTGATATAGATATGAACTAGAAAACCTTGTGAACCATTGATTTTTGGTTCCTATGGACTTCTCTAGCTCTTCTAGGTTTTTTCACCTAAAAGGAGAGAGGTAGGGCAAAAAATGCTAACTAGTTCATTCAAATTATGTTATGTATGATGTTGTCTAAGCTGAATGAAGTAAAATAAATGCAATTGAGTGATCTATATGAGTGAATTTGAATGCAAAACTAAGATTTAAACAATGTTTGAAAACACGTTGTGATATGGAAACAATGAACTAAATGAAGAAATAATGCAAAACAAAAAGAAATGAGATGAAATAGAGTGCACTTGGGCAATGTTTAATGAATCTAGAATTTTGTGGATGCCAGCTAAAATCACTAAAATTTCACAGTGGGACTCATTCGCCCAGGGTGGCAAATTAGTCCTCCTACTGGTGAAAAAGTGTCAGAAACTGGTTTCTGACTGTTAGGATCCAGAATCTGACAAAATTTAGGTTTTCAGTCCTAAGGTGGGACTCATTCGCCACTGGTGGCGAATCAGTCCTCTCCCAAAATTCTAAAAAATCAAGAGACAACTTTGCAACACAAGATCTAGAAATCTCTGATTGTCGAGTTGTCGAAGTCAATTCTATAGGAAACAGACAAAAAACCTTCTCCAAGCTTGAAATATGAATGAGTTGACTTGTTTACCAATCTTTAACACCAAAAATCTTGTTAAATTTGTGTACTTAGGTCTGCAAACACACATACAATAGGGGAAAAATGGTTGAGGGTTAGAAAATAGAGGTTTTCCTTGGTCAAACCCCACTTTTTCGTAATCAAGCCCTTAATGAAACAAAGAAAGAGAATAATAAACTAATAACATGCAATAGATATCAACTTACCAAACCCTTGATAATGAAAATCTGAAGTAATGTCAATGGATGCTCCAAAGTGCTTGAATATTGCTTGAATTGATGTTGTATAATGCTTAAATGCTTGAATATGATGTGTGAATGTTGGAGAATTGTAGGGGGATGTTAAATGAGGTGAAAATCACATATTTATACATACTTACATGCCTTAGTTAATAGTTCATATCTCATCACAGGCCGACATCAAGTTTTTTTGAATAAAAACCCAAAAGGAAAATTTAAAAGTTTTGAATTTGGAGCCAAGGGGAACTCATTCACCACCCATGGCGAATGGGTCCCGCCTAGGACCTAAAAATAAGTGTCAAGAATTCAGTTGTATTTAATGTTGTTTGTTAGGTTAACATTCCAAAATATACTTAATTAATACATATGAGGGCATAAAGGGGTCAAATAAATCATGAGAAAGGGATAAATAGTGAAGATGTGCCTAGAAAAGCATGAAATCTTGTTACAAGACTTTACAAAACTTCAAAATAGGACTTGATAATGAATAAAAAGATATTTTTTAGGTGAATTGCAATAAATAGAGTCTAGAAGAATGTAGAAATGTCTTACAACACTTCACAACACCTTCACAAGATGTCATTATTTGAATTTTAGTATCTAAATACGCATGTTCAAGCCACATTGCAACATAAAATCAGAGCAAAATATATCAAACACCATGAAGCAAGACCTAAAAGGTCATGAAAATGACAAGGGGCCATTTTTCTATGGCACATTTAGCCCCCACTTTAGTGAGAGGATGAACTTGCTTCAAACTCACACTAAAGTAGCCATGAACATTGAGAAGAGAGTTCAAATGCACTTACGTTAGCAAGATTGAATGACAACGATCAAGAGGGATGATCAAGCCCCCAAGATAAAGATTCCATGGAAAACTAGGCATAAGAACAAAGGAACACACAAGTGTTGAAATGAGTCGGATGAAGCTTCGATCGTCTGTCCAACTAGTTGTGGATTAGATCTAGGATAATTGTTTGAAAAAGAGAATGTGTACTCACTCTGGGGTGATAGAACACATGACGATCAACCAGGTGAGAAGGCCCAAATGTACTCACTCTGGGCCCATGAAACTTTTGATCATCCACGGGGTGAGAAATCCCAAAAGGTAAAATACATACACTAGTTGGTATGCACTCACAGACACAAGGGTGGCTATGGGGAAAAGTCATGCCACTAGGTGGGCTTCCCACTCAGCCATATTAAAGTTACACTTGTTGATAACTTTAACAAGAAACCACAAGGAAAAATGTCATGAACAAAGGTACCATAGTCATGCAAGTTGCGTTATGCAAGGTGGCAAAAATGCAAAATACAAAAATGTAAAGTGTAAAATGTGAAAGATGTTCAAAGGAGTCTTGTTCAGTTCATGCAAGGTCAGTCACTTAGGGATCATTGTGTCGAATGTCTCCAAGAGAGGACCAATCAAATAATAGTATATTCACAACTTAGGGGATGCAGTTCGTCGCATCAAGCAACCAAGAGGAATGTAACATGCTAAGATAGATCACAATTATGAAGGACATCACACCTAATGTCATCCACAAAGTGACAAATGCATCATATAAACAACAAGGCTACACTAGGAACCAAGAATGCAAATGAATTATGGTAATGTATGCCCCCACTTTAAAGGAATTACTACACATCGTTCTATGAGAAATTACTTTAAAGTAGCGAAGGAAAGAAAAGAAAAAAGAAAATGAGACATGAGAACCAACTTGGAAATACATGTGGAAATCATATGTTTTGAAGTTAGGCTCGTCATGTCAAGAAAAATGAAAAAAGAGGAAGTTGCCTAAGAAAGAGCACACCAAACACATAAGGGATCTATGGATTTGGGGTAAGTATATTTATTGTTGCAATGTTTTTATGAAAGAGCTCAAAACTATCATCATTCCCTGAATACATAGTACTTGAAAAATGACACAGAGAGCGAAAACAAAAATAAAATGAAATATGTTTCGGGTCAATATGGAAGAGACATTGTAGTCAGGCTACGTGTCCCCAAAAAGGAAAACAAGTTCAAAGAAAGAAAAATGAAATATCTTAGATTGACATGGAGACATTTCAATCTTGATGCCTTGTGTCATCCCCAAAAGGAGAACACAAAATAAAAAAGAGAAAAAAGACAAGGACAATACGGGTCAGCTTGTGGAAGAGACATGGGGCATCTCTCACGGCTTTGCATCATCCTAAAAGGAAAACTACAAAACAAAATGAAAAGATAGGGACAGCACCAGATTGATATGGAGACATGGGGCATCTCTACACTTTATCATCTGAAAAACATAAACAAGGTGAAAAAAGACAAGGACCTTTGGTCAGCATGGAAGAGGCGCCAGGGTGTCTCTGTAACATCATCTAAAGAACACAAGGCTCGAAACAATGCCGATGAATAGAGAAGAATAAAGAGACGAATAAAAGAAGTGTACGAAGAGAGGGAACATTAAACACATGATATGGGGGAACACAATACACACATGGAAAGGAAAATGAAAGGGAAAAATAAAAAGAGAAAATAAAAAAGGCTAGTTAGGTGAATGCAAGTCAACCATCTAACAATTTGTCTTCCTCCCAATCATGTTTAGTATAATGCAAGGGCGGTTGACTATCCAAATGAATAATTGCAAGCGTCGAACTAGGAGTCATACCAAGTTCTTCACTTGGTGGAGAGGATTTATCTTTTAAGCTCATTGTAGATGAAAATAGAGAATTTAGGTCATTATTCACTTCTTCATCTATTTTTGCTATCGTTGCATCTTCATCATCATCATCAAGATTAATGATAACGGGAGGACGAAGGGTGATTTTTAAGGATGGATATATCAAAAGATGAGGTTGTTGGATTTGTTCATATTGTTGCAGTGGATTGTCTTGTGGTAGGTCGGGAGAAGGAGGGTGGTCATCTATGACTTCTGTCAAAGGTAGAGGTTGATTTTCTTATCTTCTTCCATGCGAGATTGATGAGCAAGGAGACAACGATGATGCCTATGTTCCCTAGCACCACGGTTTCGTTTAATATGGTTTTGGATTTGTTGAGGTGTAAGAGAAGATTGAGGCATCATAGGGTCTTCTACTTCCAAAGAGGAAAGAGTAGAATAAATTGAAGAGGATGGATCCACCACTTTCTCTTTTTCTTTATACACTTGTTTAATACGAGGAAGCATGACAGGAGTTGTTTCATTCTCCCTTGGTCATTTAAACGATGGCTGTGAAGTATCGAGGGGTGGTTGTTCATGAGATTGTATGGTTTTCTCAATGGCGGACTCAGCTTGAAGCATGGTTTCATCTATGACAGGAGGTGTGGAAGTAGACGAGGATGCATTACGAAGAGACAATTTAGCTATCTTTTTGGCTTTGAATTTTTTGGTAAGCTATGAAAAAGAAGTCCTTTCAAGGTGTGATGGGTTCCATGGGTTCAAGCCAAAAGGATTCTAATGAAAAGTTACCTTTATATGATAAGGGATTAAAGCCACTATGATGCATGGTAAATATTTCATTGCCATGTGGAAACTTCAAACACTTGTGAACAACTGATGGGACCTCTTTCATTGAGCGAAGCCAAGGGTGGCCTAGCCGCAAACAAAATTGATCTGATTGTGGAATAATTGAAAATTTTATCTCTAAAGTTTTAGGTCCTATTTGTAAGGGGGGTATGATCAATCCGATCATAGGGCATGCAAAACCAGTATGTTTTTTAATCCATGCAGTCGATTTATTATAATCATCTTGATATAGCTCATGTAATACTAGAAACTCCTCTATGATCACATTCTCACCACAAGCGGGATCTATTAATATCTTATTAGTGGGATTATCATAGATTCTACCAGATATGTAGAGAGGACCATCAAGAAGCTTGTGTAGTATGTATTTAGCAGAAAAAGTGATATCGAGAGATTGAGTGGTTTGGCCGTTACGACGGGATAACGTCTATTGTAGCCACAAGTTGATACATATGACTATCTTCAGTAATAGGTGGAGGTATATCATTTTGTTCATTGTTTATATCAATAGTCCTTACATTAGTGTTTGAAGGTTCACTAGCCTTGACAAATGAAGTAGTGTGTTTAGGCATAGGATTGGTGAAAATTTGTAAGCTCTAGTTAGGGGGTGCAACAGACTTATTGCCTTGATCATTAACACCCACAATGGAAAAATGGCCTGAATCAATGAGGTCTTGAACTAAATGTTTTAGGTGCTTGCAATGTTCAGTGTCAAGTCCATTCTGGCGATGAAAATGACAATAAGCATTAGGTTTGAAGGTGGGTGGTAAGGGCTGATTTGGATCAAGTGGTCGGACGGGTGGCAAAGTGAGCATGCGTTGTTGAATTAATTGGTTCATTGTGTTATGGAGGGTATCAGGTAAGGGAGTAAATTGTCTCTTCAGGTCCCCATGCCTATAATCCACTATTGTTTTAATAGCTGAAACTTGAGTTTGAGTTGGTTGGGTTTCTTGCAGTTGTGAAGGCAGAGGTGGGTTGAACTACAAAAACCCTCTATTTTGTTTGCAAAAGTTTTGTGTGGTATTTTGATGTTGATTGTTGTGTTCGGGCTTTTCAGCCTAGTTAGAAGTGGTTTGGAATCATGACTTGAAACTGAGTTATAGTATTCACACAAGGTTGTGCATAAATGCATAAACGAAGGGAATTTCATCATGTTGTTAGATTATCCTGAAGGTGTGTGTGCAATTTTTTGATAAACATCTTTTGCAGATGTGCATCAGGAATCTTGACATCAATTTGAGCATATAAGGATTGGTATTGTGAGATAAAATCTGTTACTTTTTCGTTTGTGTTTTTTCTACATCGCATGAGGTCATTCATTGTCTTTTTAGGTGTCATGTTCACTTAAAAGTGACTTATGAAAGCACCCACCAATTCATTGAATGAACGAATGGAATGATTGGGTAAGTTGGAAAACCATTCTAATGCAATATCTTTCAAAGTCCTTGGAAACAATTTGGCTATCAGTTTATCATCAAGGAAAAAATTACTACACAAAGTGGTATAAGCTTTAACATGGTTGAGAGGGTCTCCTTTACCTCTGTATTTCTCAAACTGAGGCATTTCTATCCCTTGTGGCATCGGGTTACGTAATATTTCTAAGGATAAGGAGTTGCTATGAACATGATATGTGGTTGGAGCAGTTTAACCTTGGCTAATGGTTGAAAGTTGATGTTGCATGGATGAAACAATATTAAAGAGTTGTGTAAGAACAGGGTCGGGGTAAGTGGGTTGGGGTGGAAGAGAAAAGGGTGATGGAGTGTACGTGATGTTAGGGGAAGTGAAAAGAATATTGTGGGGTGTGAAGGTGGTGGAGGGTACTTGCGATGCCACAAGAGAAGTAGGAATGCTAGGTGAAATTGGGAAAGAAGTAGCCACATAATTAACTTGATGCATAGTTGTGTGGTCTTGCGGATTGGTATAAGTTGGGATGGATGCTATGGTTGAAGGGGGAGGAACTTGAGGTCCTCCTTGACTTACAAGAATGTTTGCACATTGACTATTAGAAGAGGCATGTTTATTGTAAATCTCAGCAATTCTCTTCACTACTTGCAAGCCATCATCACTTTCAATAAAATGATGAAGATTGTCAATGGCAGGTATGGTAGTGGAGGAGATTTTTACAAGTGACAAATCTTGTTGTAAATTTGCAAAATCCTCATGAATATTAATGACCTTTTCTTGCGGGAGGAAATTGTTTTGGGTGTCAACATTCATTGGATGGAAACGTGAAGGCATAGAAGTAGTATTGTCAGTGCCTAATGCACTATTGTCCATACTAGGAGTAGGATCTCATGAGATCCCAAGGTCCACAACGAAAGTGCTATCGTGGGAAGCCATGAGTCTAGAACTTCTTCTCACTAAAGTATTATCAACGGGGCACCAAACACTCATACAAGTACCACAAAGGAGTGATAAATGCAAATTCAAGGTAATCTAAGATGTCTAATATGAAAATAACATAAATTTTGCTAACTATAACAGAAATGTAACCACAGAAAAAAGAAAAGCAAGAAAATGCTAGAAAGATGCCAGAAATGTTGTGTAAAAGTTGCAGAGGGACTGATTCGCCTAGGGTGGCGAATGAGTCCCAGTATGATGTTTTTTTTGTGTTTTTCAAAAAATTTAAGATGAATTTAATGCTCTATAGAATGCAATCAAGGATGCAGAATGCAGATTTTCAATTTTTGCAATGAGATGCAATGCAAAAATGAAATCTAAATGAAGTTTTCACTAATTCAATTTGAAAAGTCCTAGAATGCAAAAGCAAAACAATGTCCTAATTGAATGTTGATGCAAAAGTAATATAGGATGCAATATGCAAATGAAATTAGAAATGCAAAGTGTTCAAAATGTAGGTTCATCAAAATGAACCTTTGATTTTTGGCTCTCTAGGACTTTTCTAGCTCTTCTAGGGTTTTTCATCTAAAAGGAGAGAGGTAGGACCAAAAATGCTAACTAGTTCATTCAAATTATGTTATGTATGATGTTGTCTAAGCTGAATGAAGTAAAATAAATGCAATTGAGTGATCTATATGAGTGAATTTGAATGCAAAACTAAGATTTAAACTATGTTTGAAAACACGTTGTGATATGCAAACAATGAACTAAATGAAGAAATAATGCAGAACATAAAGAAATGAGATGAAAAAAAGTGCAGCTGGGTAATGTTTAATGAATTTGGAATGTTGTGGATGTTGACTGAAATCATTGAAATTTCACAGTGGGATTCATTCACCCAAGGTGGCAAATTAGTCCTCTTACTAGTGAAAAAGTGTCAGAATCTGGTTTCTGACTGTCGAGATCTAGAATCTAACAAAATTCATATTTTTAGTCCTAAGGTGGGACTCATTTTCCTTTGGTGGTGAATCAGTCCTCTCCCAAAATTCTAAAAAATCAGGAGACAACTTTGCAACACCAGATTTGGAAATCTCTAATTGTTGGATTGTCGAAGTCAATTCTGCAAGAAATGGACAAAAAACCTTCTCTAAGCTTGAAATATGAATGAGTTGACTTGAAGCACTTAGTTGAATTGTTTACCAATCTTCAGCACCAAAAAGCTTGTTAAATCTGCATACTTAGGTCTGCAAACAAACATGCAATAGGGGGGAAATGGTTGAGGGTTAGCAAATAGGGGTTTGCCTTGGTCAAACCCCACTTTTGGTAATCAAACCCTTAATGAAACAATGAAAAAAAAGATAATGATAGACTAATAACATGCAATATAGCTATCAAATTACCAAACCCTTGATAATGCAAACATGAAGTAATGCCAATGGATGCTCCAAAGTGCTTGAATATTGCTTGAATGCTTGAATATGATGTGTGTTGTTGGAGAATTGTAGGGGGGATATAAAATCAGGTAAAAATAATGTATTTATACACACTTGTGCCTTAGTTAACCATTCATACCTCATCATAGGCCGACATCAAGTGTTTTTGAATAAAAACCCGAAAGGAAAATTTTAAAACTTTGAATTTGAAGCCAAGGGAGACTCATTCGCCATCCATGGCGAATGGGTCCCACCTAGGACCTGAAAACAAGTTTCAAGAATTAAGTTGTATTTAATGTTGTTTGTCAGGTTAACATTCAAAAATACACTTAATTACTTGACATATGAGGGCATAAAGGGGTCAAATAAATCATGAGAAAAGGATAAATAGTGAAGAGGTGCCTAGAAAAGTGTGAAATGTTGTTACAAGACTTTACAACACTTCAAAATAGGACTTGATAATGAATAAAAAGATGATTTTTAGGTGAATTGCAATAAATAAAGTCTAGAAGAATGTATAAATGTCTTACAACACTTCACAACACCTTCACAAGACGTTATTTGAATTTTAGTACCTAAATAGGCATGTTCAAGCCATGTTGCAACATAAAATCAGAGAAAAATATATCAAACACCATGAAGCAAGACCTAAAAGGCCATGAAAATGACAAGGGGCCATTTTTCTATGGCACACCTTGATAAATAATGTACCCAAAAATATTATCCAACTTGGGCTCAAGAATAGCCTACCAAACAATCTAAAATTTGTATTGTCAAATTCCCATAGAGGACTAGAGATGCCAATGATTATTTCTAAGCTAAGCCACCATAGGGAGATGGGGCATATGCCATAAATATTCCTTGCAAGGTCTATAATTGTGAAATGGTATATCAAGCTACCATTTACAATCTTTTCACCAAAGCTTAAATGTCTTAAACCTAATTTTTTGAACCATGTGGGGAGGAATGACTTCAATCACTATCTTCTAGATCTCACAATCCTAGTTGGAAAGCCATAATTTCAACTTATATCATTACAATAGGATAATAAATTATTGGTAGCTCTTGAAAATATCTAGTGATTTTTTGACTTCTTTGTTATGAAAATTCAAAACTCAAGTCCAAGAGGCTTTAGCTAGAGGATGGTCTTAACATAATAGAACTAGAAACCACTAAAAAGACTATTGATTAAGAGAAAATCCACTGTAGAATTAATTTCCAACCTATAGAAGCTAGGGATTGATGGGTTCTCAAGCCTTCTAGATGCTCTTGATAACAAAAATATCTTGGATTTGAATGAGCTTTTTCATAATGATGAGATTGTAAAATCCAAGACCTTTTTAAGTTGGACACCTAGACAACACTATAGAAGAAATACAATGGTGTATGCTAATTTTCCAAGCATCCTCACCTTCCAGAGCCCTAATGTTCCATTTAACATAAAGAGTAATGCCTTGGAAATAGATTGAGAATAATTAAGAAAAAGCCCCCAACATCATGAGCGAGATAACAAAATTCCCAAGCCAAATAATGAAAGATTTTTTTCTCATTGGAAGAGGCATAGGGAAATTCTATATGTAACATCTTTATATTCAAAAAAGAGTATTTAGAAGGAACCCAACAAGAAAAATAGTAACATGAGAAGTAGCTATAATTTTAAAGTACACTTGGAACTTGCTAGTCAGAGAGAGGTTTAGTGATCCAATAACCCAACTTCTTCTCAATTTTTGGAAATAATTTCTTATCATAAATAGTAGGAGAGGTCTAAGAAGAAAAGGGAATGCCAAGAAATATCAAATCCTCCCCAAGATCAATCCATTTCTAATCAATTAGTGTTAGGAAGAAAAGGTTGATGGTAAAATTGTGTCTTTTTCTATTGAATATTGGATTTAAAGGCCTAATAGAATATATCATGGCAACAAAGGGCTCATTTGGCATTATCTAATATTCTTTTCAAAATAAAAATTTACATACAAAGTAAAACAAGAATATTACTCAAAAATAACTCTTCAAACAAAAATAAAGTAAACAACATGGACAAAATAAAATTAATGTATATATGTATGTAATAAATAATATTTTTTGTAAACAAAAAATCCAAATTAATATCTCTAACTTTTTTTAGATATATATGTTTAAGATATCCTTTTTTTGCTTCGTAAGTTAGAATATATTGATATAATGGAAAAATTACAATCATTTGTGAGCACAAGATATGAGATTGAGCCCTAGCCAAAAAAAGAAATTGCTAGAACCATCAGACCAAACCAGTCCCCTAAGGAGCACGCCAAAATGGCGACCATCCACACCAAACCACCATTCATCCACTGCAAAAGGAAAACATACCGGGCATACACTAGAAAAATTCCCATCTTTGACATATCAACAATACAATGCTAGGAGTAAATATTTATGAAAACCCTACTATAAACCATACCTGACCAACCGAGGACCACCATACCAAAAAAAAAAGTGAGAGGAGACACTTATACCAACCAAACCCGACACCATAGCACAGTAGAAATAGAGGACACCGACAATTATAGAAATCCATTTGATTTCGCAAAGGCATCAAACTCTTTTACCTTCTCGAGTTCACTGACCTCAACCAGTCGAAAAATCTTCTTAAGGAAATTCACCATGACTAAAACAATCATCTTGTGACACACCAGTGCCATCCCCTTTAAATCGAGAAGGAAGGGGTAAATTTTGATTACCTCACCTGGTTTCTTTACCAATTCCAAGTTGCATGGATGTGGTGCACCTTTGCCAGGGATGGACACCTTTAAAATCTCCTCCAAACCACCCAACAACTCCTTCTTGAACAGTTTTCCCATCAAAGTTCTAACTTCCACCTTAGGTACTCGGTTATCCAAAATGGAGGCCAAAAATCATGATGTCACCTACGAGTTTGCTCTAAAATACTCCTTATGCTCAAGGTGCCCTTTGCCGACCATCATTTTCATAGCCACCACCATTAGCGGGTCAATATTAAGAAAAATGCACTTGAAGCACAGGTCTATAACCTCTCGAAAGGCATTTTGGCAGCCCTTGCAATCAAGGGCTAAGGGGTATCAGCCCCAAAACAAGCTACCAACTCCACCGATATCTCAACTGTGAATTTTGAGCGCTCATCCATATTCATCCAAGCACCTAGAAGCCAAACAAAGAAACAATCTAACATAGAGAGAGAAATGAGACGTTACCCTCGCCACCCTTAGACTTGAATGGGAATGCACCTTAATGATAACCAACTTTATTAACCTGTACACTGCCAAAGTGCCATCCACATGACAAACTGCAAATGCCAATGCCACTATCACTCAAGCGAATGAGTACATGTAGAGGCAATGTGAGCAGTCAAATCAACTGTTTTGGGAATCAAACATATCATCCTTAGCCGCCACTGGTACCACAACATGATGGCTTCGTAAAGACCCCCAACTCCCTATCATACTTGCAGTGAGGAGACCGCACCCAACCAAACTCGTCCACCTCAGCCCGATCCAACCAACAACAAACTTGCCACAATCTATGTGGCAAGTTGCACACCCTACCACCCACTTAAGATATCCATATTGATTGATATGTTTAATTCTCTTTTAAGTGTCTATATAATATGAAAGATATATGTTGAAGGTCTTAATTAAAAAATAAAAATAAAAATATAATTAATGCACTTTGATATAAAAAATTTACTTGATTAAAAAATATGTATCAATACAAATTTAATTTATATTATAATTTTTTTACATATAATTTTTAAAATAATTTATTTTTACATATATAAAATAATATTAAATATATTCCACATATTATTATTAAATTTTAAATTTTATCAATAATCCTAATCATTTCAATTAACAAAAAGCAAGCATTAAATATTACTACTGAAATGGTTGGAGGGCCTCGGAAAATATATTAATTAAAAAAGATTAAAGAATTTAGGCAAACAAATTCAAACAAGAGCTGTGAGTCAGGTGGAGTCCCTGCCTAAAGCAATATTGGATGTTCATGTTTCGTGTGAAATGCCACTGCTTTAGTAGTCTGCAGTCTTCATTTTTTAGATCAAAAGAGGCACATGAACTGTTTTGCACTCATTTAAGCTTCGACTTGTAGCAAACTCAACAAGTGCAATAGAGACGGCAATTATCAGGGGATACGAATAAATATAGCTGAACATAGCAATAGAACCAGCAATTATCAGGGGATGCGAATAAATATAGCTGAATATATCAAAATTAGACAAAAGACAGTGATTAGAGATCAACAAGGAAAGATGAATTTGCATACAACTGAAATCATTGTTCATATGGATTTGGCACCATGAGAAACAGTCTCCTCTTAAAGAATACTACAATATTTGAACCAGACACATCAGTATCCATATTTCAAAAACCGCAAGTAGCTTGATATGTGGTGTCATAACAAACAGTAGAAACAAAACTTCCTAAGAACTGCTAAAGGGGCGTGCAAATGATAGAAAAGGAAAAGCTATGCTTAAGTTGAAAGAACTTTACAGCTATATAAAAGAGGCCTAAAAAAAGAATCTAATTGCATAGGGCACATGCCATGCATTTAAAAGCACAAAAGCAATCAAGATAAACAAATAAACAGGCGAGCAAGAGCAGAAATTGGAGCTGCATTTTTTTAGATCATGTTTGTTGAAAATAATACATCATCATATGAAAAACAATTATTAAAGGATTCTCAAAAACAATGTAAACAAATAATAGTAAACTAGCCAATCAAACCTTGTACTTCTTGCAGACAACCACGATCTCTGGAAGTTTACAAAGTTCACCCTCCATACTGTAGATTCCTTCGACTATATCAATTATTTTTTTCCAAGGTCTGAGTCCGGGGCTGTCCTTCAGCTATAGCTTTTCGAAGCGCATCATCCAAGTGTGAAGGTGCTGAAAGTATCATTAAAATTGTTGAGCTTTAATTTTTTCAAATGTTTGCATACAAAAATAGCAAGCGGACTATTTGCTAGCTTTTCAGTAAGCAAAGACATAGAGGATAGGTGTATAGTACAAATTGTTGTGTTAAAAAGCAACGACTTTTGATCCAGATGCTCGAGCACCAGCAACTATAGAAGAATGATTCAAGGAATCGCTGATAATGAGCCCACCCTAAGAAAGTGATGAACCAGTTAAATGGAGGCATAGTCTCAACTCACTGACTTGCAATAGAAAGCACTCTATTTCTTAACTATTCATTTTCTAAAGCAATACTATCTATGAAGTAAACTTGTCACCAAACAAGAATTTCCATCTGTTTAAACCTAAAAGCTCGCCTTTCCTATCAATGCTGGAATACTGGTCGAATTTATGGCAAATCCTATTCCATAAACCATAGCGGCAGGCTTCCCAACAAAGCTAGTAATTAACGTTTCAAGTTCTTTGTGCAAAATAGTAGTACCTGTTGCATTACCAGAAATGAAACAGAAAAATTTGATTGATCATGTGTGTGATGACAAAAGAGAATCATACCAACAGACAACAGTACAATTTCTGCAATTCATTTTACTCATATGAGCTCAGATTTTGGAAACCAAACAACTGATACACTGCACATAGTGAAATGCTTACCCCCATCAACACGGCTGCTGCATGTACTGGGAGAAAATTTATTCAATATTTAATCACCTGTGGAGTGTGGAGTGCAGTATTCATCCGCTGATGCAAATCCAAGATAATTGTAGGATCCAAGGTTTAAACATCTATTTGTTTTCCCAGTTTGACTATTTCAAATAAAAGGTTGAATGAATAAAGCCCTTGAATGTGAAAAATATTGCTCAACAGGCTATTTTCTAAACTGGCCAGTGCAAAAAAATGTAAATATGTTTGATAAAATTATTATCATTCTTTATTTCTGAAATTATAAAACCATGTTTGCAAAGTATCACCCACAATAATGTTTTGTTGTTGTCATTTGAATAACGTAGGGGATAATAGTATTTTGTGATCAATCCCTTCAGTTTTGAGCAATGCTAAATTCTAAAGACTAAAACAAAGCTAATCAATAGCAGTTTAAAACTATGGCCACAAGATGAACTTTCTTCTATTCACTGTAGCTTTTAGCTAATAGAAAAAAGGGCCAGCTAACAGGCAATCTAGAGACAACAGGGGCTACAGGCTAATCATTAACCTATGGGTGGTCATAAGATTAAGATTTGCATGAGGAACCTCTGTATTTGGAGGATAAGGAACTAAATCAACAGAATCAACGGCTGTTAATACTGGCTCTGCTGCTGCTGCTTCTGGCCTGTGCCAAAATGGGAGCCTTGTATCAAGGTATGGAGATACATAAAAACATAAAGGATAAAGGAATTTTGTCAGATATTGTAATTGCGACTGTCCAGGTAGACATGTATGCAAAATGTGAAAATGTAGACAAGGCACGTGAACTCTTTGACAGAATGCTTCAAAGCGATGTGCTCCCATGGACTGCAATGATTGCAGGATATGCACAATATGGATTTTTGAAAAGGCTTTGGAAAATTTCAAGCAAATGCAATTGACAGGTGTAAAGCCAAATTCCACAACCTTCACCAGCATCCTCTCTGTCTGTGCAAAAATGGGGGCTTTGGAACAGGGTATTGACATCCATGAGAACATGAGGGATAGAGAGATTTTGACAGATGCTATAGTTGCGACTGCCCTAGTAGACATGTCAGATATTACACATTTAGCCAAGCACTGAAACTATTTACTATCCTTTATAAAAACAAAATCATACACATTGAATTTGCATTAGCACCAATGACATTTAATGTGTAAGAGCTATGATATTCAGCATACTCAACGCAAGGGCATACACTGTATTTAATATGTGCAATTCCATTACCCCATGATTTTTTGTTTTGAGCTGAAGAGATTCAGGGCGTAAATTCTTAGGGTAACTTATTTCAAGTGATCTAGGTTGCCTAGGGATTAAACATAAGCAACTCTAAATAATTTTAATGCTGGAAAGAGAAAAACAGAAACAGAATCTCTACCATTTTAAGAATATTTCATCTATGTCTAAGATAAATGATCTTTCAAATGTGATATTGAGCAAGCACTAGTGAAAAAGCACCTACAGTGAACAGGAAAAATAATCGAAACTGCAAACAATGTTACATAATGCCACTGGTGACTTGTGATATCTCCATGTCTGTGCAGGCCAAATATAGAAAAATATTTGCAGTTGTTCATTATTTTCTTTTATGCAGGAGCAAGGTAGCGGCCATGACAATTCTTCTGTAAATGAAAAAGAATGACAAGCGAAAAAACAAAAGTGCAAAAATAGAGCAACTACAAATCAGATAACATAAACAAAAATGACACCAGGATTTTATCGTGGTTCACCAAAACTATGGCTACATCCACACTGAGCAGAGGAATATTATTATTCTCAACAACAGCAATTACAAATGAAAAGTGCAGCATAAATAAAGTTACAATTCACTCCAAGAAGTGGAATATGAAAAGACAACAGCTTGGAGGGAAAAAAGATGCCCGTTGGGCTTCAGCACTCAACAAATCTCCCACTTGAAGCCAACGGATGCTGCAACTCGCCAACCATTCCCCTACTCTAAATTTATGGTTACTTCTTCTTAACCAGACCAAGAGAAGTCCTAGCGCATTCGAACTTCTCTTTGCCTACAACTTTGGTAAAAATATCTGCCGGATTGACCTTTGTGTCAATTTTTACAATCTTTAACTTGCCCTCTTCAACCACATGACGAACATAATGAGCATGACGGTCAATGTGTTTGGAACGCTGCTGAGATGAATGATTGTGAGCCATAAAAATGGCACTACGGCTATCACAAAACAGAACATACTCGCGTTGGTGACACCTCAAATCACTAAACAATAGTTGTAACCAAATCATCTCCCTAGCACCTTCGGAAAGAGCCAAATACTCAGCTTCAGCAGAAGAAAGAGCAACTGAATGTTGCAGCCTTGAGACCCAACTAATGGCTACACCAGCAAATAAGAAAACATAGCCAGTGGTAGACCGACGTTTATCCAAATCTCCGCCAAGATCAGAATCAGTGAAACCTTGCAGCTGAACATTATTTCCACCAAAACACAAAGCATAACCAACAGTACCTTTAAGATACCTTAAAATCCATTTGACTGCTTCCCAATGAAACTTTCTGAGATTGCTCATGAACCTGCTCACAACTCCCACTGCATGAGCAATATCAGGACGAGTGGAAACCATGGCATACATAATACTGCCAACTGCAGATCGATAAGGAATATTCTCCATAAAATCTTTATCCTCTTGGGTTTTTGGACTCAAATCAGAAGACAAACGAAAATGAGCAGCAAGAGGAAGAGAAACAACTTTTGCATCAGCCATACTAAATCTATCAATAACCTTGTTAAGATATGCCTCTTGTGATAATAATAGTTCTTTCTTTCATCTATCTCTACTGATCGTCATGCCAAGAATCTTCTTGGCTGCACCTAAGTCTTTCATAGCAAACCGTGTAGCTAATTGCTCCTTCAACTCAGAAACAATCCTCTTACTAGTACCAGCTACTAACATGTCATCTACATAAAGCAAGAGAATAACAAATTCACCAGTAGAAATCTTCTTGTAATAAACACATGGATCTGCGTCACACCTGACAAACTTGTGCTCAATCATGAAGCGATCAAATTTAATATACCACTGTCACGGGGCTTGTTTGAGCCCATACAAACTACACTTTAGCCTGCAGTAAAGATGTTCCTGTCCTTGTTGTTTAAAACCTTCCGGCTGCTCCATGTACAACTCTTCATCAACATCACCATGTAGAAAAGCTGTCTTGACGTCCAACTGGTCAAGTTCAAGATCCCAAACTGCAACCAAACCCAAAACTGCCCGTATTGTATTCATTCTCACAACTGGAGAGAAAATCTCATTAAAATCAATGCCTTGCTATTGAGCATACCCTTTGACAACCAGCCTGGCACGATAACGTTTCCTGCCTGCATCCTCTTCTTTCAACTTATACACCCAACGATTTTTCAAGGGTCTACATGGTTAGGCGGAAGTGGCACTAAGTCCCAAGTGTTGTTAGCCTGCAACGAAGTCATTTCATCTTGCATTGTGTCAAACCATTTATCAGAATCAACTGACTGACACGCTTCTTTGAAAGTAGCCGGTTCAGGTTGATCAGAGAGTAAAAGCTCAGGCTCAGCCTCTTCTGAAAACAATAACTCATAATCAGAAAATTTTGAAGGACATCTCTTCTCCCGGGTAGACCTCTGTAACTAAGGACTCTCTTGTGGCAAATTAGAATCATCCAGATTCATTCGCTATAGTTGATTTTGAATACTGGTTACCTTGTTTTGCAAAACACCTCTATTCAAAACATGATCTTCAAGACTGTGCCTTCGTATATCACCTGATTGCATAATCCCCTGTGCTTGATCACCAATCGTCTGCCCCTGCATACTAATCGACTGAGGTTGTGATTGAAAACGGAATTGATGATGCTGCAATGTGGGCGCACCAAATGAAGGGTCTAAGGGCGGCATATCATGTGTTAGCGGCTGAGCACACTCTATTGAAACCCACGACTCACTCCCAGAAGCCCGCGTGGTATCAAAGACTGGAAGCCCGCAATCTGAAGCTGGCGCAGGAAACAGTGAAAATCGCGGACCTTGTATTGGAGGCTGCGAATCACAGCCAGAACACTGCTCAAACAATGACTGCGTAGCATCATTAGCAGAAAACAGAGATGAAAACATAGAAGGAACAGGGGATAAAACAGAGGTGGGTGAACAAGTAATTCCACCTACATTACCAGCCTGCAAATTACCTCCAGGTGATCCATTTGAATAATCATTGCCAAGAACTGAGAAAGGAACATACTCCTTAGTAATTACTGCCTGTGTCTGCAAAGCTGGAAAAACATGCTCATTAAAAACCACATCCCTACTGCGAGTAATTTTATTGGCAACAGGATCCCACAACCGAAATCCATACTGATCTTCGCCGTATCCAACAAAGATGCACTTCTGAGATTTTGGGTCCAATTTGGATCTTTTCTCCTTGGGAATAAGAACAAATGCTTCACATCCAAACACCCGAAGATGTGAATAGGAGATCCGCTTTCCAAGCCACTCCTCCTCTGGAATACCAAAATCTAACCGTGATGATGGGCTTCGATTAATTAAATAAACTGTCGTGTTGCAAGCTTCAACCCAGAATTCTTTGCCCAGTCCAACATTAGAAAGCATACAACGTGCTTTCTCCAATATTGTTCTATTTAACCTCTCTGCAGCCCCATTTTCTTGAGGCGTAAAAGGAACAATTTTGATCCTCCGAATACCATTCTCAGCACAAAAATTATCAAACTCTAGTGAACAAAATTCACCACCGTTATCCGTTTGCAAACATTTAATGGTGTGCCCACTTTGATTTTCAACCAAAGCTTTAAAAATTTTGAATTTGCTAAAAACTTCAGACTTCCTGTTAATCATAAAAATCCAGACTTTCCTAGTGCAGTCATCAAGGAAAGTTACAAAATAGTTAGCCCCTCCAAGAGAAGTTACCTTAGTCGGTCCAAAGACATTGATTTTAATGAGATTTTCTTATTTATGATTTTAAAGCATAAATAAAGTTACAATTCACTCCAAACAGTGGAATATGAAAAGACAACAGCTTGGAGGGAAAAAAGATGCCCGTTGGGCTTCAGCACTCAAAGTAAAACCCTGAAACACTGCCTCCATGCAAAAACAATGTCCAGACCAGCGGCGTGCACCCAAAAACAATTTCCATAAGCTGAAAACCATAATCAATTCATCTGGATAAATTGTTTTTGAACATGCCAAATTTACATCTCGCCAACTATAAGCTCTGAGGAAAATGAAAAAAAGAAAAATCTCATATTTATTCTTCAGATGGTTGAAACAGAAGCACAAACTGGGGGATTCCAGCCAATCTACCATATTATTAATGTGCACTTGGGTGGTACAGGAATTGAGGAGCTCCTGTATAAGGCTAGCAGCAAAGCAGAGATTGTTTGCAAGCAACTTTTTTGCTGTTGTACGCTCTGCCCTGGTATGTTGTGCTCTTTCGATCCAGATTTTTCTGCTGTAAGAAATGCATGACTGCAAAATGTGGAAGCATTATAATGCCACGCACCCTGTTCCAGGTCAATGTGGCTTTCATACAAAAAATAGAGAAAACATTGGGGAAACATTCATAATACTTTGCCCTCTTCGGTTGATTGGAGAGTCTCTTCAAAATTATTTCTGCAAAAATGTTAACCCCAGGAAATTGTCCGCTGCCCAATGGGGAGGGAGATAAATAGAAAAACAAAACGAAAATCAAAACTTTGGTTTAACGTGGGATTATATCCTCAGCTCGGTTCCCAAGCACAGATTAATATGCCTTTTTCTCAAGCGATAACATTAGTCTCCGCCTTTAAAGGCAGGGACTAATAACTAAAAGATAATGAAAATAATGAATAAACCATCCCCCACAAATCAGATGTTAACATATTAAAAAACTGTCCTCCGTAGAAGAATACACTACAATGTTATTTGGTTCATGATAATCCATGCACCAGATCATACTCACATTATAAGAAATGCTTCTCTACACTAGAATATTATTTGCAGAGTCTATCCACCATAAGGAAATGCATATCTTAAGAAACATCTCTCACACTACAATATTATTTTCTTAGTAACAATCTATCAACTCCATCCATGGCATATCCATCTATGGCTTCAATATATGTTCTTCGCCATTCCTTTTTCAGGATAAGGACTCCAAACAGCCCCCAGAATCCAGCAGCACAGCTTGCCATCCAACTCACATACCAATACCATGGGATTTCACTTCCCTCTTCCTCCTCTTCATCTTGGAAATCTGGTCTCATACTTGCAGATGAATTGTGGTCACAACTACATGATTTGTTGTCAACTGGAAACCCACACAGACCAGGGTTCCCTGAAAAGTAAGTGGAATTAAATGTGGAGAACTGACGCCCTGTTGGGATTCTTCCACAAAGCATGTTGTTGGATACAATGAAGAAACTCAAAAAGGAAACTAGTACCATCTGACCTGGGATCCTTCCATGTAATTTATTATTTGAGAGATCCAATGACTCTAACTGCTCGAGCAAGCCAAAACTTATTGGAATCTCTCCTGTAAGACTATTACCTGACAAATTCAGAACATGCAAATTTTTCAGGTTGCCAATTTCTGAAGGAATGTCACCTGAAAGCTGATTTGAAGAAAGATCAATGGCAGTTATGAGTAAAAGAACAGAATTCACATAGTGTAGGTTCAATCCTTTGTTGATCAGTTTGATCTCTTCCTTATAATAATAAGAACGACCAGTATAGGAGAGACCACGCAAGATTTCTGATGCTCCCGCTTTTCCATCCATCATAGCTGTCAAATTCCCCAACTGTGGTGGGATAGCACCAGTCAAATTATTGTGGGAGATATCTAAAACATGGAGACTCGAAAGATTGCCTAATGCATGTGGAATCCACCCATGGAATTTGTTTGACCTCAAAACAAGTATCATCAAGTCAGAAAGCTGTCCTAACCAAAAAGGTATCTTCCCAGACAAGAAATTATTGGCCACATCTAAAATCTGCAACTTCAAACAGTTTTGGATACCAGATGGCAAGCTTCCTTTAAGCATATTGTCACTGAGATGAAGCTTTTCAAGTTGGCGTAGCCTTCCTATCTCTGATGGAATCTCTCCACTCAAATTATTGTTTTCCATATTTAATCTTCTCAAAGCTGAGCAGTTGGTAATGCTTGATGGTATTTTACCTATAAAGTTATTTTCTGATAGATCCAAATCCTTAAGATTTTGTAGAAGACCAATGGAAGTAGGGATACCACCTCCTAAATCGTTTTTAGTGTATGACAAGAACTCCAGCATGGGAAGAAGCAAGCCAATGTCCGCTGGGATGACACCGGTGAATCTATTCTGGGACAGGTCCAACAGTTCCAAGTCTGGTGCAGGCACAGAAGGAATGGGAAGAGAACCCATCAACATATTATTATGCAAGTCTATCCGCATATAGTAGCTTTTATCAAAACTGGAGGGTACTTCACCTTGCAAGTTATTGTTCCACAAATAAAGTACTTGCAAAGATGGAAAGTCCCCAACCCAAGATGGAATGTTTCCATAAAGACTGTTGTTGGCGAGATTCAAAAACCACAAACTCAATTGTGTTGAAAGAAATGCGGGAAAGGGACCCCCAATATTACAAGAACCCAATTCCAATCTTTCAAACTGCATTGGAGGTATCCATTCGGGCTCAATATGAACAGTCAATTTATTGTTCGAAAGACACAGCTCAACAAGCCTCTTAGCATTTTGAAAGAAATGGAGAAAAAAATAACCTTCTAAACTGTTGTTAGAGAGATTAATTCTAGAAATTCGAGGCAGACGTCCAAGAGAAGTGGGAATGCTACCCTTAAACTGATTGTTTTCTAGATGGAGCTCTTCCAAAGAGGAAATCATACCTAGCTCAGAAGGCACATTGCCGCTCAGAAGATTATTAGAGAGCCTAAGATAAATCAAAGATGAAAGCAAACCAATTGAAGCTGGAATTTGTCCATTCAATGAGTTACGATTAAGATCTAAGTATTGAAGAGCAGAAAGATTTCCAATGCAAGGTGGCAAACTTCCACTGGAAAACTCCAGAGAAAATCTAGTAAGGTGGGGCAAAGCTTCACATAACAAAATTTGACTTATATTTCCAGTTATTTCGTTTTTAGCCAACATAAGCTCTTTCAGATGAGGCAAATGGGAGACACTTGCAGGGAATGGACCCGTTAGGTAACAGTGATCAAGACAAATGGAGACTAAAGCACTCATATTTCCTAACCACGATGGCACTGTGGAAGTAAAATAGTTCCAACTAAGTTGGAGATTGGAGATGGAGGTGAGGTTCTGTAAAGCATTGGGGATGTGCCCGGACAAAGCACAGTATTTGAGGTTAAGGTGGCGGAGATTATGGAGCCCAGAAAGTGGAGCTTCCAATTGCTCCCCCGTCATATTTATTTGAACCCCTTGAAGTGACAAATGCCTTAACCCCCGCAGATTCTCTGTCCACTCCAATCTCGAACTGTACATAGGTCCACAGTAATAGATATCATAGCCATTATCTTTGTAATCTGTTATAACCAATCTTGAAAGATCTAGGGCTTGGAGGTGGGAAAGATTCCCCAGCTGCCATGGAATTCTACCGTCCAGATCACTACCAGCACAGGACAAATTGAGGTAAGTCAAGTGATGTAAGGAGGCAACTCCTTCGAGAATCTTACCTTGGAAATAGTTGAAGCTGAGATCCAGATGCTTCAGTCGTTGTAGGCCAAAAAGATCTGAATATAATAAACAAGGAAAATTTTGGATTACAATGAGATAAAACTTAAAAGCTTAAATTTAAAAACAAATGGATGTTACAAATTTTTGAAGTATCTTACTTGTGGGTATAACGCCACTCAAGTAATTGGAACTCAAATCCAAATGCTCTAGATACTTTAATTTGAACAAAGCTGGAGAAAGTCTACCACTTGTCTGGTAATCTTTATAGTTCTCTGGTGAAAGATGAGAATAGCTGGAAAGATGAAGTTTGATGACATGGGATGTCTCTCTGCTGCATTCAACACCACGCCACTCACAACAATTAAGCCCCTTCCACGAACTAAATCTAAGTGCAGGAAACAACTCATTCTTGAAAGCAACAAGAGCATCTCTTTCCTCCCTTAAGCAAACAACGTTGCAACGGACCATTACCCAACACCATGTCAGGACACTAAACAAATATATCGCCCTCAAGTATCTCTCCATCCTAAAAAAGTAGAGAATTCACCTGCAACCATATGGATAGCATATTAAGTTAAAAAATTTAGTATTATGATTATATACAAATAATGAAAAGGATAATGGAACTGAATATAAAGTTCAGTGCAATAAGTGGGGGAAAGTTTATTATATTAAAAATTAAACAATTATGAAAAATTAAGTTTAATTAATTATAAAAGATCTGTTATATAACTGTTTCTATGAAAATTATATATAAACAATATACAATCATATAAAAAAATAGAAATATTATAAATTAATAATTTAATACCTAAAATTGAACTGAACTGCATTCAAGATCTGAGCCACAGTAGCTGACAGAAGAAGAAAAGCATAATGAGATTATATAGACCTGTAGAAAACAGTATCATTACAAACTGTTTTGAAAACCTTGTGAAAGATAATTTCTTCATAATTGATATAAGAGTTTCATTAATCATAAATAATTGATAAAGATAGACATTTTAAGTTCAGTTAAATTTCTTCCTAATTGATATAGACCTGTGGAACAATATCATTACGAACTGTTTTGAAAACCTTGTGAAAGATAATTTCTTCATTATTGATATAACAGTTTCATTGATCATAAATAATTGATAAAGATAGACATTTTAACTTTAGTTAAATTTCTTCCTAATTGATAAAGCTGACACAATGATATGTTTTTAAGTCTGGTTTCATTTAAGGGAAGCGAGAAAATTGCAAGGCTTGAACGTAATAGACTTTGTCGTCCAACTACCGCCATTTATAAGAAATAGACTTTGTCGTCCAACAACCACCATTTATAATAAATAGACTTTGTCGTCCAAGGACCACCATTTATAAGAAAAAGACTTCCATGGTAGAAGAGCAGGAAAGAAATTTGTCTTTTATCACCTCTTTCAAACTTCCATAGAAGAAGATGGTCTGGTAAAGAATTGTAAGCAAGGGTGGGCACCAAGGAAAAAGACGTGGACATGTGAGTCAGACCATCATAAATGACTTTGAGCGACATTCAGGCAAAGTTGAGGAAGTAGAAGCTGAATTGAAAGAACAGGAAAATGAAGTTTTTTGTTTAATAATGGAGACCCATGGGTTTATATTTGTAATGGGGAAAAATGCATTATTTTGGTTAGTTTATTTATGTGTAGTAAAAAATATATAATGTATTTTTTGTATAGTCAGGTATACAATTATATTTTTTTTAGAATTTATTTTAGGTTAGGTATACAATTGTATAATTGATTTAAGTCATATCTTCAATTGTGAAAATAAGCACCAAACCTTTAGAATTTAAAATTTATGTGAGAGCCAACCTTACCCTTCAGTATTTGACCATTATGTACTGACTAGACATGGAAAGCAATTTATTCATGACCACTATAGTTGCATTTTCAAGGGATAATCCTAGTTCATTTTAGATATCTCCTAGAATCAAGTACCCAAAATGGAAATTGAAAAGAGTTCATTTGATGCAGCCAAAATTCACAACATATAAATTATAATTATTATTTAAAAATAAAGATAGAAAACTCAAAATACTTTCACAAATTCTCCTTTATTCCTCATTCCATTCTACCTTCGAAACTAAAAACAAACTTCATATTAAGTACAAATATGAAAATCACATTTTTTGGCAGTTTTTGACAAAATCCAAAAATTATCCTTTTTGAAAATTTTTAACTTTGTTAACTTGCCTTTTTTTGGTAATTTCTCATGCTTATCTTCATGGCCTATGAAAGTTGCCAATTATTCAAACTAATTAAAGTGGCATTAATTGTCAACTTACTAATCTAATTACATGTAAGAGTTTAAAATTAAATAGAATTTTTTATTTTTTATTTTTGAAAAATCACTAAAAGCTCAATTGGACTCCCAAACCAAAATTTATGACCTCTAGAAGTTCCTACATCATTCTCCTCTGGTTGAAAAAACTCAGCTCGTATGAGTTGCTTTCATGAAACTTGTGTCACTTGTCCCAATCCAGCTTCTTCAATTTGCATTATGTAATCCATGTGTTATGTTCTTGTGCTAGTCCTTCCCTGTGTACCGGATACTTGCTATTTTGACTTTGTCATGTGTACATTGCCTTTTTGTCCAAAATATTTGCAATCCTTTCCTTTCTGCTTGGAACATGTTATTTTCAATTCATTTATTTCTCACACTTCTTAACCTTCACCACTACCTTTCCTTTCATCTCTTCTCCTATTTGCATTTCATCTTTTTTTTTCAAAAAAGGTGCAATGCACCCATATTATTAAGGGTAAACGCTTTTGATCGGAGCTATGAACTAGGTTCAAGAAACCACAAGAAACTACCAAACCCACGAGCACAATGGCCAAACGATGGCACAAGGCCCGTGAACACTTTGGCCCAGCGAGGATTTGAATCTTGGTGGCCATCACTACAACAAAGGGACTTGACCACTAAACCATGCCCTTATCGGCAATTTGCATTTCATCTTTAATAAAACCAGAAAATTTAATTTTTTTACCTCTTTCTCCTCTATTGCCACAACATCCTCATCTTCATTTTTAGTTACACTTGCATTTTCCAAAACTATAGCATCCTCCAAAGGACACTCAATTGCTTCGGTTGGTACATGTTTTTCTTTATTTCCTTCTCTCGACATCACTAGTGCATAACAAAAACCTATCACCTTTCTTTCTTTAACAAGTTCTCTTAACAACATATTTTCAACAACATATAAATTATTATTATTATTAACAAAATAGGCACAAAAAACTCTAAATACTTCTACAAATTCTCCTTTACTCCTCATTCCATTCTACCTTCCAAATTGAAAATAAACTTTACTTTAAGACCAAATATGAAAATCACCTTTCTTGGCAATTTGAATAGCAAAATCCAAAAATTACTTTTTTTGGTAATTTTTAGCAAAATCCAAAAATTATCTTTTTTTGAAATTTTTTAGCAAAATCTGAAAATACATTTTTTTGGAAATTTTTAGCAACTTTCTTAACTTGTCTTTCTTTTGGTAATTTCTCATGCTTATCTTCATGGCCTATGAAAGTTGTCAATTATTTGAAACTAATTAAATTGAAATTAATTGTCAGCTTACTAATCTAATTACATGCAAGTGTTTGAAATTAAATA
>VDFB02278642.1:0-18160 GCA_007258455.2 Sequoia sempervirens
TATATGTTTAAGATATCTTTTTTTTTGCTTCGTAAGTTAGAATATATTGATATAATGGAAAAATTACAATTGTTTGTGAGCACAGGATATGAGATTGAGCCGTAGGCAAAAAAGAAATCGCTAGAACCATCAGACCAAACCAGTCCCCTAAGGAGAACTCCAAAATGGCGACCATCCACACCAAACCACCATTCATCCACTGCAAAAGGAAAACATACCGGGCATACACTAGAAAAATTCCCATCTTTGACATATCAACAATACAATGCTAGGAGTAAATATTTATGAAAACCCTACTATAAACCATACCTGACCAACCGAGGACCACCATACCAGAAACAAAATTGAGAGGAGACACTTATACCAACCAAACCCAACACCATAGCATAGTGGAAATAGAGGACACCGACAATTATAGAAAGCCATTTTCTTTCGCAAAGGCATCAAACTCTTTTACCTTCTCAAAATCACTAACCTCAACCAGTCGAAAAATCTTCTTAAGGAAATTCACCATGACTACAACAATCATCTTGTGACACACCAGTGCCATCCCCTTTAAATTGAGAAGGAAGGGGTAAATTTTGATTACCTCACCCGGTTTCTTTACCAATTCCAAGTTACACGGACGTGGTGCACCTTTGCCAGGGATGGACACCTTTAAAATCTCCTCCAAACCACCCAACAACTCTTGAATAGTTTTCCCATCAAAGTTTTAACTTCCACCTTAGGTACTCGGTTATCTAAAATGGAGGCCAAAAATTGCGATGTCACTTGCGAGTTTGCTCTAAAATACTCCTTATGCTCAAGGTGCCCCTTGTCAAGCATCATTTTCATAGCCACCACCATTAGTGGGTCAATATTAAGCAGAATGCGCTTGAATCACATGTCTGTAACCTCCCGAAAGGCATTTTGGCGGTCCTTGCAATCAAGGGCTAAGGGCTATCAACCCCAAAACAAGCTACCAACTCCACTAATATCTCAACTGTGAATTTCGAGTGCTCATCCATATTCGTCCAAGCACCTAGAAGCCAAACAAAGAAACAATCTAACATAGAGAGAGAAATGAGACGTTACCCTCGCCACCCTCATACTTGAATGGGAATGCACCTTAATGATAACCAACTTTATTAACCTGTACACTGCCAAAGTGCCATCCACATGACAAACTGCAAATGCCAATGCCACTATCACTCAAGCGAATGAGTACATGTAGAGGCAATGTGAGCAGTCAAATCAACTGTTTTGGGAATCAAACATATCATCCTTAGCCGCCACTGGTACCACAACATGATGGCTTCGTAAAAACCCCCAACTCCCTATCATACTTGCAGTGAGGAGACCGCACCCAACCAAACTCGTCCACCTCAGCCCGATCCAACCAACAACAAACTTGCCACAATCTATGTGGCAAGTTGCACACCCTACCACCCACTTAAGATATCCATATTGATTGATATGTTTAATTCTCTTTTAAGTGTCTATATAATATGAAAGATATATGTTGAAGGTCTTAATTAAAAAATAAAAATAAAAATATAATTAATGCACTTTGATATAAAAATTTTACTTGGTTAAAAAATATGTATCAATACAAATTTAATTTATATTATAATTTTTTTACATATAATTTTTAAAATAATTTATTTTTACATATATAAAATAATATTAAATATATTCCACATATTATTATTAAATTTAAATTTTTATCAATAATCCTAATCATTTCAATTAACAAAGAGCGAGCATTAAATATTACTACTGAAATGGTTAGAGGGCCTCGGAAAATATATTAATTATAAAATATTAAAGAATTTAGGCAAACACATTCAAACAAGAGCTGTGAGTCAGGTGGAGTCCCTAAAGCAATATTGGATGTTCATGTTTCGTGTGAAATGCCACTGCTTTAGTAGTCTGCAGTCTTCATTTTTTAGATCAAAAGAGGCACATAAACTGTTTTGCACTCATTTAAGCTTCAACTTGTAGCAAACTCAACAAGTGCAATAGAGACGGCAATTATCAGGGGATACGAATAAATATAGCTGAACATAGCAATAGAACCAGCAATTATCAGGGGATGCGAATAAATATAGCTGAATATATCAAAATTAGACAAAAGACAGTGATTAGAGATCAACAAGGAAAGATGAATTTGCATACAACTGAAATCATTGTTCATATGGATTTGGCACCATGAGAAACAGTCTCCTCTTAAAGAATACTACAATATTTGAACCAGACACGTCAGTATCCATATTTCAAAAACCGCAAGTAGCTTGATATGTGGTGTCATAACAAACAGTAGAAACAAAACTTCCTAAGAACTGCTAAAGGGACGTGCAAATGATAGAAAAGGCAAAGCTATGCTTAAGTTGAAAGAACTTTACAGCTATATAAAAGAGGCCTAAAAAAAGAATCTAATTGCATAGGGCACATGCCATGCATTTAAAAGCACAAAAGTAATCAAGATAAACAAATAAACAGGCGAGCAAGAGCAGAAATTGGAGCTGCATTTTTTTAGATCATGCTTGTTGCAAATAATACATCATCATATGAAAAACAATTATTAAAGGATTCTCAAAAACAATGTAAACAAATAATAGTAAACTAGCCAATCAAACCTTGTACTTCTTGCAGACAACCACGATCTCTGGAAGTTTACAAAGTTCACCCTCCATACTGTAGATTCCTTCGACTATATCAATTATTTTTTTCCAAGGTCTGAGTCCGGGGCTGTCCTTCAGCTATAGCTTTTCGAAGCGCATCATCCAAGTGTGAAGGTGCTGAAAGTATCATTAAAATTGTTGAGCTTTAATTTTTTCAAATGTTTGCATACAAAAATAGCAAGCGGACTATTTGCTAGCTTTTCAGTAAGCAAAGACATAGAGGATAGGTGTATAGTACAAATTGTTGTGTTAAAAAGCAACGACTTTTGATCCAGATGCTCGAGCACCAGCAACTATAGAAGAATGATTCAAGGAATCGCTGATAATGAGCCCACCCTAAGAAAGTGATGAACCAGTTAAATGGAGGCATAGTCTCAACTCACTGACTTGCAATAGAAAGCACTCTATTTCTTAACTATTCATTTTCTAAAGCAATACTATCTATGAAGTAAACTTGTCACCAAACAAGAATTTCCATCTGTTTAAACCTAAAAGCTCGCCTTTCCTATCAATGCTGGAATACTGGTCGAATTTATGGCAAATCCTATTCCATAAACCATAGCGGCAGGCTTCCCAACAAAGCTAGTAATTAACGTTTCAAGTTCTTTGTGCAAAATAGTAGTACCTGTTGCATTACCAGAAATGAAACAGAAAAATTTGATTGATCATGTGTGTGATGACAAAAGAGAATCATACCAACAGACAACAGTACAATTTCTGCAATTCATTTTACTCATATGAGCTCAGATTTTGGAAACCAAACAACTGATACACTGCACATAGTGAAATGCTTACCCCCATCAACACGGCTGCTGCATGTACTGGGAGAAAATTTATTCAATATTTAATCACCTGTGGAGTGTGGAGTGCAGTATTCATCCGCTGATGCAAATCCAAGATAATTGTAGGATCCAAGGTTTAAACATCTATTTGTTTTCCCAGTTTGACTATTTCAAATAAAAGGTTGAATGAATAAAGCCCTTGAATGTGAAAAATATTGCTCAACAGGCTATTTTCTAAACTGGCCAGTGCAAAAAAATGTAAATATGTTTGATAAAATTATTATCATTCTTTATTTCTGAAATTATAAAACCATGTTTGCAAAGTATCACCCACAATAATGTTTTGTTGTTGTCATTTGAATAACGTAGGGGATAATAGTATTTTGTGATCAATCCCTTCAGTTTTGAGCAATGCTAAATTCTAAAGACTAAAACAAAGCTAATCAATAGCAGTTTAAAACTATGGCCACAAGATGAACTTTCTTCTATTCACTGTAGCTTTTAGCTAATAGAAAAAAGGGCCAGCTAACAGGCAATCTAGAGACAACAGGGGCTACAGGCTAATCATTAACCTATGGGTGGTCATAAGATTAAGATTTGCATGAGGAACCTCTGTATTTGGAGGATAAGGAACTAAATCAACAGAATCAACGGCTGTTAATACTGGCTCTGCTGCTGCTGCTTCTGGCCTGTGCCAAAATGGGAGCCTTGTATCAAGGTATGGAGATACATAAAAACATAAAGGATAAAGGAATTTTGTCAGATATTGTAATTGCGACTGTCCAGGTAGACATGTATGCAAAATGTGAAAATGTAGACAAGGCACGTGAACTCTTTGACAGAATGCTTCAAAGCGATGTGCTCCCATGGACTGCAATGATTGCAGGATATGCACAATATGGATTTTTGAAAAGGCTTTGGAAAATTTCAAGCAAATGCAATTGACAGGTGTAAAGCCAAATTCCACAACCTTCACCAGCATCCTCTCTGTCTGTGCAAAAATGGGGGCTTTGGAACAGGGTATTGACATCCATGAGAACATGAGGGATAGAGAGATTTTGACAGATGCTATAGTTGCGACTGCCCTAGTAGACATGTCAGATATTACACATTTAGCCAAGCACTGAAACTATTTACTATCCTTTATAAAAACAAAATCATACACATTGAATTTGCATTAGCACCAATGACATTTAATGTGTAAGAGCTATGATATTCAGCATACTCAACGCAAGGGCATACACTGTATTTAATATGTGCAATTCCATTACCCCATGATTTTTTGTTTTGAGCTGAAGAGATTCAGGGCGTAAATTCTTAGGGTAACTTATTTCAAGTGATCTAGGTTGCCTAGGGATTAAACATAAGCAACTCTAAATAATTTTAATGCTGGAAAGAGAAAAACAGAAACAGAATCTCTACCATTTTAAGAATATTTCATCTATGTCTAAGATAAATGATCTTTCAAATGTGATATTGAGCAAGCACTAGTGAAAAAGCACCTACAGTGAACAGGAAAAATAATCGAAACTGCAAACAATGTTACATAATGCCACTGGTGACTTGTGATATCTCCATGTCTGTGCAGGCCAAATATAGAAAAATATTTGCAGTTGTTCATTATTTTCTTTTATGCAGGAGCAAGGTAGCGGCCATGACAATTCTTCTGTAAATGAAAAAGAATGACAAGCGAAAAAACAAAAGTGCAAAAATAGAGCAACTACAAATCAGATAACATAAACAAAAATGACACCAGGATTTTATCGTGGTTCACCAAAACTATGGCTACATCCACACTGAGCAGAGGAATATTATTATTCTCAACAACAGCAATTACAAATGAAAAGTGCAGCATAAATAAAGTTACAATTCACTCCAAGAAGTGGAATATGAAAAGACAACAGCTTGGAGGGAAAAAAGATGCCCGTTGGGCTTCAGCACTCAACAAATCTCCCACTTGAAGCCAACGGATGCTGCAACTCGCCAACCATTCCCCTACTCTAAATTTATGGTTACTTCTTCTTAACCAGACCAAGAGAAGTCCTAGCGCATTCGAACTTCTCTTTGCCTACAACTTTGGTAAAAATATCTGCCGGATTGACCTTTGTGTCAATTTTTACAATCTTTAACTTGCCCTCTTCAACCACATGACGAACATAATGAGCATGACGGTCAATGTGTTTGGAACGCTGCTGAGATGAATGATTGTGAGCCATAAAAATGGCACTACGGCTATCACAAAACAGAACATACTCGCGTTGGTGACACCTCAAATCACTAAACAATAGTTGTAACCAAATCATCTCCCTAGCACCTTCGGAAAGAGCCAAATACTCAGCTTCAGCAGAAGAAAGAGCAACTGAATGTTGCAGCCTTGAGACCCAACTAATGGCTACACCAGCAAATAAGAAAACATAGCCAGTGGTAGACCGACGTTTATCCAAATCTCCGCCAAGATCAGAATCAGTGAAACCTTGCAGCTGAACATTATTTCCACCAAAACACAAAGCATAACCAACAGTACCTTTAAGATACCTTAAAATCCATTTGACTGCTTCCCAATGAAACTTTCTGAGATTGCTCATGAACCTGCTCACAACTCCCACTGCATGAGCAATATCAGGACGAGTGGAAACCATGGCATACATAATACTGCCAACTGCAGATCGATAAGGAATATTCTCCATAAAATCTTTATCCTCTTGGGTTTTTGGACTCAAATCAGAAGACAAACGAAAATGAGCAGCAAGAGGAAGAGAAACAACTTTTGCATCAGCCATACTAAATCTATCAATAACCTTGTTAAGATATGCCTCTTGTGATAATAATAGTTCTTTCTTTCATCTATCTCTACTGATCGTCATGCCAAGAATCTTCTTGGCTGCACCTAAGTCTTTCATAGCAAACCGTGTAGCTAATTGCTCCTTCAACTCAGAAACAATCCTCTTACTAGTACCAGCTACTAACATGTCATCTACATAAAGCAAGAGAATAACAAATTCACCAGTAGAAATCTTCTTGTAATAAACACATGGATCTGCGTCACACCTGACAAACTTGTGCTCAATCATGAAGCGATCAAATTTAATATACCACTGTCACGGGGCTTGTTTGAGCCCATACAAACTACACTTTAGCCTGCAGTAAAGATGTTCCTGTCCTTGTTGTTTAAAACCTTCCGGCTGCTCCATGTACAACTCTTCATCAACATCACCATGTAGAAAAGCTGTCTTGACGTCCAACTGGTCAAGTTCAAGATCCCAAACTGCAACCAAACCCAAAACTGCCCGTATTGTATTCATTCTCACAACTGGAGAGAAAATCTCATTAAAATCAATGCCTTGCTATTGAGCATACCCTTTGACAACCAGCCTGGCACGATAACGTTTCCTGCCTGCATCCTCTTCTTTCAACTTATACACCCAACGATTTTTCAAGGGTCTACATGGTTAGGCGGAAGTGGCACTAAGTCCCAAGTGTTGTTAGCCTGCAACGAAGTCATTTCATCTTGCATTGTGTCAAACCATTTATCAGAATCAACTGACTGACACGCTTCTTTGAAAGTAGCCGGTTCAGGTTGATCAGAGAGTAAAAGCTCAGGCTCAGCCTCTTCTGAAAACAATAACTCATAATCAGAAAATTTTGAAGGACATCTCTTCTCCCGGGTAGACCTCTGTAACTAAGGACTCTCTTGTGGCAAATTAGAATCATCCAGATTCATTCGCTATAGTTGATTTTGAATACTGGTTACCTTGTTTTGCAAAACACCTCTATTCAAAACATGATCTTCAAGACTGTGCCTTCGTATATCACCTGATTGCATAATCCCCTGTGCTTGATCACCAATCGTCTGCCCCTGCATACTAATCGACTGAGGTTGTGATTGAAAACGGAATTGATGATGCTGCAATGTGGGCGCACCAAATGAAGGGTCTAAGGGCGGCATATCATGTGTTAGCGGCTGAGCACACTCTATTGAAACCCACGACTCACTCCCAGAAGCCCGCGTGGTATCAAAGACTGGAAGCCCGCAATCTGAAGCTGGCGCAGGAAACAGTGAAAATCGCGGACCTTGTATTGGAGGCTGCGAATCACAGCCAGAACACTGCTCAAACAATGACTGCGTAGCATCATTAGCAGAAAACAGAGATGAAAACATAGAAGGAACAGGGGATAAAACAGAGGTGGGTGAACAAGTAATTCCACCTACATTACCAGCCTGCAAATTACCTCCAGGTGATCCATTTGAATAATCATTGCCAAGAACTGAGAAAGGAACATACTCCTTAGTAATTACTGCCTGTGTCTGCAAAGCTGGAAAAACATGCTCATTAAAAACCACATCCCTACTGCGAGTAATTTTATTGGCAACAGGATCCCACAACCGAAATCCATACTGATCTTCGCCGTATCCAACAAAGATGCACTTCTGAGATTTTGGGTCCAATTTGGATCTTTTCTCCTTGGGAATAAGAACAAATGCTTCACATCCAAACACCCGAAGATGTGAATAGGAGATCCGCTTTCCAAGCCACTCCTCCTCTGGAATACCAAAATCTAACCGTGATGATGGGCTTCGATTAATTAAATAAACTGTCGTGTTGCAAGCTTCAACCCAGAATTCTTTGCCCAGTCCAACATTAGAAAGCATACAACGTGCTTTCTCCAATATTGTTCTATTTAACCTCTCTGCAGCCCCATTTTCTTGAGGCGTAAAAGGAACAATTTTGATCCTCCGAATACCATTCTCAGCACAAAAATTATCAAACTCTAGTGAACAAAATTCACCACCGTTATCCGTTTGCAAACATTTAATGGTGTGCCCACTTTGATTTTCAACCAAAGCTTTAAAAATTTTGAATTTGCTAAAAACTTCAGACTTCCTGTTAATCATAAAAATCCAGACTTTCCTAGTGCAGTCATCAAGGAAAGTTACAAAATAGTTAGCCCCTCCAAGAGAAGTTACCTTAGTCGGTCCAAAGACATTGATTTTAATGAGATTTTCTTATTTATGATTTTAAAGCATAAATAAAGTTACAATTCACTCCAAACAGTGGAATATGAAAAGACAACAGCTTGGAGGGAAAAAAGATGCCCGTTGGGCTTCAGCACTCAAAGTAAAACCCTGAAACACTGCCTCCATGCAAAAACAATGTCCAGACCAGCGGCGTGCACCCAAAAACAATTTCCATAAGCTGAAAACCATAATCAATTCATCTGGATAAATTGTTTTTGAACATGCCAAATTTACATCTCGCCAACTATAAGCTCTGAGGAAAATGAAAAAAAGAAAAATCTCATATTTATTCTTCAGATGGTTGAAACAGAAGCACAAACTGGGGGATTCCAGCCAATCTACCATATTATTAATGTGCACTTGGGTGGTACAGGAATTGAGGAGCTCCTGTATAAGGCTAGCAGCAAAGCAGAGATTGTTTGCAAGCAACTTTTTTGCTGTTGTACGCTCTGCCCTGGTATGTTGTGCTCTTTCGATCCAGATTTTTCTGCTGTAAGAAATGCATGACTGCAAAATGTGGAAGCATTATAATGCCACGCACCCTGTTCCAGGTCAATGTGGCTTTCATACAAAAAATAGAGAAAACATTGGGGAAACATTCATAATACTTTGCCCTCTTCGGTTGATTGGAGAGTCTCTTCAAAATTATTTCTGCAAAAATGTTAACCCCAGGAAATTGTCCGCTGCCCAATGGGGAGGGAGATAAATAGAAAAACAAAACGAAAATCAAAACTTTGGTTTAACGTGGGATTATATCCTCAGCTCGGTTCCCAAGCACAGATTAATATGCCTTTTTCTCAAGCGATAACATTAGTCTCCGCCTTTAAAGGCAGGGACTAATAACTAAAAGATAATGAAAATGATGAATAAACCATCCCCCACAAATCAGATGTTAACATATTAAAAAACTGTCCTCCGTAGAAGAATACACTACAATGTTATTTGGTTCATGATAATCCATGCACCAGATCATACTCACATTATAAGAAATGCTTCTCTACACTAGAATATTATTTGCAGAGTCTATCCACCATAAGGAAATGCATATCTTAAGAAACATCTCTCACACTACAATATTATTTTCTTAGTAACAATCTATCAACTCCATCCATGGCATATCCATCTATGGCTTCAATATATGTTCTTCGCCATTCCTTTTTCAGGATAAGGACTCCAAACAGCCCCCAGAATCCAGCAGCACAGCTTGCCATCCAACTCACATACCAATACCATGGGATTTCACTTCCCTCTTCCTCCTCTTCATCTTGGAAATCTGGTCTCATACTTGCAGATGAATTGTGGTCACAACTACATGATTTGTTGTCAACTGGAAACCCACACAGACCAGGGTTCCCTGAAAAGTAAGTGGAATTAAATGTGGAGAACTGACGCCCTGTTGGGATTCTTCCACAAAGCATGTTGTTGGATACAATGAAGAAACTCAAAAAGGAAACTAGTACCATCTGACCTGGGATCCTTCCATGTAATTTATTATTTGAGAGATCCAATGACTCTAACTGCTCGAGCAAGCCAAAACTTATTGGAATCTCTCCTGTAAGACTATTACCTGACAAATTCAGAACATGCAAATTTTTCAGGTTGCCAATTTCTGAAGGAATGTCACCTGAAAGCTGATTTGAAGAAAGATCAATGGCAGTTATGAGTAAAAGAACAGAATTCACATAGTGTAGGTTCAATCCTTTGTTGATCAGTTTGATCTCTTCCTTATAATAATAAGAACGACCAGTATAGGAGAGACCACGCAAGATTTCTGATGCTCCCGCTTTTCCATCCATCATAGCTGTCAAATTCCCCAACTGTGGTGGGATAGCACCAGTCAAATTATTGTGGGAGATATCTAAAACATGGAGACTCGAAAGATTGCCTAATGCATGTGGAATCCACCCATGGAATTTGTTTGACCTCAAAACAAGTATCATCAAGTCAGAAAGCTGTCCTAACCAAAAAGGTATCTTCCCAGACAAGAAATTATTGGCCACATCTAAAATCTGCAACTTCAAACAGTTTTGGATACCAGATGGCAAGCTTCCTTTAAGCATATTGTCACTGAGATGAAGCTTTTCAAGTTGGCGTAGCCTTCCTATCTCTGATGGAATCTCTCCACTCAAATTATTGTTTTCCATATTTAATCTTCTCAAAGCTGAGCAGTTGGTAATGCTTGATGGTATTTTACCTATAAAGTTATTTTCTGATAGATCCAAATCCTTAAGATTTTGTAGAAGACCAATGGAAGTAGGGATACCACCTCCTAAATCGTTTTTAGTGTATGACAAGAACTCCAGCATGGGAAGAAGCAAGCCAATGTCCGCTGGGATGACACCGGTGAATCTATTCTGGGACAGGTCCAACAGTTCCAAGTCTGGTGCAGGCACAGAAGGAATGGGAAGAGAACCCATCAACATATTATTATGCAAGTCTATCCGCATATAGTAGCTTTTATCAAAACTGGAGGGTACTTCACCTTGCAAGTTATTGTTCCACAAATAAAGTACTTGCAAAGATGGAAAGTCCCCAACCCAAGATGGAATGTTTCCATAAAGACTGTTGTTGGCGAGATTCAAAAACCACAAACTCAATTGTGTTGAAAGAAATGCGGGAAAGGGACCCCCAATATTACAAGAACCCAATTCCAATCTTTCAAACTGCATTGGAGGTATCCATTCGGGCTCAATATGAACAGTCAATTTATTGTTCGAAAGACACAGCTCAACAAGCCTCTTAGCATTTTGAAAGAAATGGAGAAAAAAATAACCTTCTAAACTGTTGTTAGAGAGATTAATTCTAGAAATTCGAGGCAGACGTCCAAGAGAAGTGGGAATGCTACCCTTAAACTGATTGTTTTCTAGATGGAGCTCTTCCAAAGAGGAAATCATACCTAGCTCAGAAGGCACATTGCCGCTCAGAAGATTATTAGAGAGCCTAAGATAAATCAAAGATGAAAGCAAACCAATTGAAGCTGGAATTTGTCCATTCAATGAGTTACGATTAAGATCTAAGTATTGAAGAGCAGAAAGATTTCCAATGCAAGGTGGCAAACTTCCACTGGAAAACTCCAGAGAAAATCTAGTAAGGTGGGGCAAAGCTTCACATAACAAAATTTGACTTATATTTCCAGTTATTTCGTTTTTAGCCAACATAAGCTCTTTCAGATGAGGCAAATGGGAGACACTTGCAGGGAATGGACCCGTTAGGTAACAGTGATCAAGACAAATGGAGACTAAAGCACTCATATTTCCTAACCACGATGGCACTGTGGAAGTAAAATAGTTCCAACTAAGTTGGAGATTGGAGATGGAGGTGAGGTTCTGTAAAGCATTGGGGATGTGCCCGGACAAAGCACAGTATTTGAGGTTAAGGTGGCGGAGATTATGGAGCCCAGAAAGTGGAGCTTCCAATTGCTCCCCCGTCATATTTATTTGAACCCCTTGAAGTGACAAATGCCTTAACCCCCGCAGATTCTCTGTCCACTCCAATCTCGAACTGTACATAGGTCCACAGTAATAGATATCATAGCCATTATCTTTGTAATCTGTTATAACCAATCTTGAAAGATCTAGGGCTTGGAGGTGGGAAAGATTCCCCAGCTGCCATGGAATTCTACCGTCCAGATCACTACCAGCACAGGACAAATTGAGGTAAGTCAAGTGATGTAAGGAGGCAACTCCTTCGAGAATCTTACCTTGGAAATAGTTGAAGCTGAGATCCAGATGCTTCAGTCGTTGTAGGCCAAAAAGATCTGAATATAATAAACAAGGAAAATTTTGGATTACAATGAGATAAAACTTAAAAGCTTAAATTTAAAAACAAATGGATGTTACAAATTTTTGAAGTATCTTACTTGTGGGTATAACGCCACTCAAGTAATTGGAACTCAAATCCAAATGCTCTAGATACTTTAATTTGAACAAAGCTGGAGAAAGTCTACCACTTGTCTGGTAATCTTTATAGTTCTCTGGTGAAAGATGAGAATAGCTGGAAAGATGAAGTTTGATGACATGGGATGTCTCTCTGCTGCATTCAACACCACGCCACTCACAACAATTAAGCCCCTTCCACGAACTAAATCTAAGTGCAGGAAACAACTCATTCTTGAAAGCAACAAGGGCATCTCTTTCCTCCCTTAAGCACACAACGTTGCAACGGACCATTACCCAACACCATGTCAGGACACTAAACAAATATATCGCCCTCAAGTATCTCTCCATCCTAAAAAAGTAGAGAATTCACCTGCAACCATATGGATAGCATATTAAGTTAAAAAATTTAGTATTATGATTATATACAAATAATGAAAAGGATAATGGAACTGAATATAAAGTTCAGTGCAATAAGTGGGGGAAAGTTTATTATATTAAAAATTAAACAATTATGAAAAATTAAGTTTAATTAATTATAAAAGATCTGTTATATAACTGTTTCTATGAAAATTATATATAAACAATATACAATCATATAAAAAAATAGAAATATTATAAATTAATAATTTAATACCTAAAATTGAACTGAACTGCATTCAAGATCTGAGCCACAGTAGCTGACAGAAGAAGAAAAGCATAATGAGATTATATAGACCTGTAGAAAACAGTATCATTACAAACTGTTTTGAAAACCTTGTGAAAGATAATTTCTTCATAATTGATATAAGAGTTTCATTAATCATAAATAATTGATAAAGATAGACATTTTAAGTTCAGTTAAATTTCTTCCTAATTGATATAGACCTGTGGAACAATATCATTACGAACTGTTTTGAAAACCTTGTGAAAGATAATTTCTTCATTATTGATATAACAGTTTCATTGATCATAAATAATTGATAAAGATAGACATTTTAACTTTAGTTAAATTTCTTCCTAATTGATAAAGCTGACACAATGATATGTTTTTAAGTCTGGTTTCATTTAAGGGAAGCGAGAAAATTGCAAGGCTTGAACGTAATAGACTTTGTCGTCCAACTACCGCCATTTATAAGAAATAGACTTTGTCGTCCAACAACCACCATTTATAATAAATAGACTTTGTCGTCCAAGGACCACCATTTATAAGAAAAAGACTTCCATGGTAGAAGAGCAGGAAAGAAATTTGTCTTTTATCACCTCTTTCAAACTTCCATAGAAGAAGATGGTCTGGTAAAGAATTGTAAGCAAGGGTGGGCACCAAGGAAAAAGACGTGGACATGTGAGTCAGACCATCATAAATGACTTTGAGCGACATTCAGGCAAAGTTGAGGAAGTAGAAGCTGAATTGAAAGAACAGGAAAATGAAGTTTTTTGTTTAATAATGGAGACCCATGGGTTTATATTTGTAATGGGGAAAAATGCATTATTTTGGTTAGTTTATTTATGTGTAGTAAAAAATATATAATGTATTTTTTGTATAGTCAGGTATACAATTATATTTTTTTTAGAATTTATTTTAGGTTAGGTATACAATTGTATAATTGATTTAAGTCATATCTTCAATTGTGAAAATAAGCACCAAACCTTTAGAATTTAAAATTTATGTGAGAGCCAACCTTACCCTTCAGTATTTGACCATTATGTACTGACTAGACATGGAAAGCAGTTTATTCATGACCACTATAGTTGCATTTTCAAGGGATAATCCTAGTTCATTTTAGATATCTCCTAGAATCAAGTACCCAAAATGGAAATTGAAAAGAGTTCATTTGATGCAGCCAAAATTCACAACATATAAATTATAATTATTATTTAAAAATAAAGATAGAAAACTCAAAATACTTTCACAAATTCTCCTTTATTCCTCATTCCATTCTACCTTCGAAACTAAAAACAAACTTCATATTAAGTACAAATATGAAAATCACATTTTTTGGCAGTTTTTGACAAAATCCAAAAATTATCCTTTTTGAAAATTTTGAACTTTGTTAACTTGCCTTTTTTTGGTAATTTCTCATGCTTATCTTCATGGCCTATGAAAGTTGCCAATTATTCAAACTAATTAAAGTGGCATTAATTGTCAACTTACTAATCTAATTACATGTAAGAGTTTAAAATTAAATAGAATTTTTTATTTTTTATTTTTGAAAAATCACTAAAAGCTCAATTGGACTCCCAAACCAAAATTTATGACCTCTAGAAGTTCCTACATCATTCTCCTCTGGTTGAAAAAACTCAGCTCGTATGAGTTGCTTTCATGAAACTTGTGTCACTTGTCCCAATCCAGCTTCTTCAATTTGCATTATGTAATCCATGTGTTATGTTCTTGTGCTAGTCCTTCCCTATGTACCGGATACTTGCTATTTTGACTTTGTCATGTGTACATTGCCTTTTTGTCCAAAATATTTGCAATCCTTTCCTTTCTGCTTGGAACATGTTATTTTCAATTCATTTATTTCTCACACTTCTTAACCTTCACCACTACCTTTCCTTTCATCTCTTCTCCTATTTGCATTTCATCTTTTTTTTTCAAAAAAGGTGCAATGCACCCATATTATTAAGGGTAAACGCTTTTGATCGGAGCTATGAACTAGGTTCAAGAAACCACAAGAAACTACCAAACCCACGAGCACAATGGCCAAACGATGGCACAAGGCCCGTGAACACTTTGGCCCAGCGAGGATTTGAATCTTGGTGGCCATCACTACAACAAAGGGACTTGACCACTAAACCATGCCCTTATCGGCAATTTGCATTTCATCTTTAATAAAACCAGAAAATTTAATTTTTTTACCTCTTTCTCCTCTATTGCCACAACATCCTCATCTTCATTTTTAGTTACACTTGCATTTTCCAAAACTATAGCATCCTCCAAAGGACACTCAATTGCTTCGGTTGGTACATATTTCTCTTTATTTCCTTCTCTCGACATCACTAGTGCATAACAAAAACCTATCACCTTTCTTTCTTTAACAAGTTCTCTTATGGACAACATATTTTCAACAACATATAAATTATTATTATTATTAACAAAATAGGCACAAAAAACTCTAAATACTTCTACAAATTCTCCTTTACTCCTCATTCCATTCTACCTTCCAAATTGAAAATAAACTTTACTTTAAGACCAAACATGAAAATCACCTTTCTTGGCAATTTGAATAGCAAAATCCAAAAATTACTTTTTTTGGTAATTTTTAGCAAAATCCAAAAATTATCTTTTTTTGAAATTTTTTAGCAAAATCCTGTAAATACATTTTTGGAAATTCTGGCAACTTTAACTTGTCTTCTTTGGTAATGTTTCATGCTTATCTTCATGGCTTCCAGAAAGGCCAATTATTTGAAAATACTAAATTGAGATTAATTTTGAACTTACTTCAATCTAATTACATGTAAGAGCTTAAAATTAAATAGAATTTTTTGAAATCACTAAAGCTCAATTGGACTCCTAGACCAAATTTATGACTCCTAGAAGTTCCTACATCATTCTCCTCTGGTTGAAAAAACTCAACTCGTATGAGTTTCTTTCATGAAACTTGTGTCACTTGTCCCAATCCAACTTCTTCAATTTGCATTATGTAATCTATGTGTTATCTTCTTGTGCTAGTCCTTCCCTGTGTACTAGATACTTGCTATTTTGACTTTGTCATGTGTACATTGCCTTTTTGTCCAAAATATTTGCAATCCTTTCCTTTCTGCTTGGAACGTGTTATTTTCAATTCATTTCTTTCTCACACTTCTTAACCTTCACCACTACCTTCCTTCCATCTCTTTCTCCTATTCAGATTCATCTTTTTTTTCAAAAGGTGCAATGCACCCATATTATTAGGGGTAAACGCTTTTGACCGGAGCTATGAACCAGGTACAAGAAACCACAAGAAACTACCAAACCCACAAGCACATTGGCCCAACAAAGGCATAAGGCCTATGAGCACTATGGCCCAATGAGTGTTTTAACCCTAGTGATCGTCACTACAACCAAGTTTCTTGACCACCAAACCATGCCCTTATCAACAATTTGCATTTCACCTTTTAATAAACCTAAAAATTTAATTTCACTTTTCTCCTTTATTACTGCATGATCTCTATCCTCATTTCACATATTCCTGCATTTTCCCAAAATTATAGCATCCTCCAAAGACACTTCACTGGGTCATTGGTACATAGTTTCTTTATTTCCTCTCATCATCACCAGTTCATGTATGAAAACCCTATCACCCTTTCTTTCTTTAACATGTTCTCTAGGACACAATACTTTCAATAAATGTACCATATTACATAAAAATAGGCAATAAAAACTCGAAATACTTCTACAAATTCTCCTTTACTCCTCATTCCATTCTACCTTCCAAATTGAAAATAAACTTTACTTTAAGACCAAATATGAAAATCACCTTTCTTGGCAATTTGAATAGCAAAATCCAAAAATTACTTTTTTTGGTAATTTTTAGCAAAATCCAAAAATTATCTTTTTTTGAAATTTTTTAGCAAAATCCGAAAATACATTTTTTTGGAAATTTTTAGCAACTTTCTTAACTTGTCTTTCTTTTGGTAATTTCTCATGCTTATCTTCATGGCCTATGAAAGTTTTCAATTATTTGAAACTAATTAAATTGAAATTAATTGTCAGCTTACTAATCTAATTACATGCAAGTGTTTGAAATTAAATAGAAAAACAAATTGAAAAAAACTTGAAAATTCACCAAAAACTCAATTGGACTCTTAGGTCAAAATTTATAACCTCTAGAAGTTCCTACATCATCATTCATCCTAGAAAGATTGGCAAGAACTGGGAAGATGATATATGTGAATTGGGGGAACCTTCCTTAGATGAAGGTAGTATCAACCCTATTAGGTAGGATTTTTCTTCATTTTTTACTCCATCAACAAGCAAGGAATAGAGAAAAATAATGAAATTGAGCCCTCGAGCAAGTATGAAAATGGAAGTTATTAAGAACAAAAATTTAGAAGAAGACAAATTTACCAATCACTCTTTGTTCCACGCTAAGGAGTGTGAGTTGTCCCCTCCTCTTTCAAATAATAAACAAACTAAATCAATTATGTATGAGGACAACTAGAAACTCTAAGAAATTAATTGACATAGGGGTGAAAGATAAAGGGGGGGAAGAATAGAAAGGAAACCTATTTTAGGGAGACAACAATTGTTGTACCTATAACAAGTCAAATTTTTTTGGACCTTTATGATGTGAATTCACTTATCAAGTTCCATATATGAAGGTGTAATATAGAAAAAGGGATCCTAGGCCCCTTATGCAAAGAATCTAGGATGAAAGGTGCATTTTTTAGAGTTATGTTAAGATGTAGATCAACAAGGTGTACAGATTGACTATCAACCATTAAGGTGAGCCAATCAAACATGGATCTACATCTAATTGAGGAAGGGCATGCATTGGAAATGATTTGGTATGATTAATCTAATGATCTTATATTCCCTAATATGAAAAACGTAAGATCCTGACAACTAGCAAACTGAAATAGTCAAGTTCTGGTAGATTTGGAAAGTGCAGACTAATGTGTAATTACCCAAAAAATTATTCTAGTTGTGCTTACAAGTATTGGGTCACCCAATGGCTATCAAGAGCTTTTTTTAAGGTGTCTTGTTCAAAATCTTGGGTCCTCTGATGTTAGATCTGAGCTTCAGATTCCCGCCTACAAATCTATTGCAACACTATTGAATATTTATGTAGCTAATTTTTTGTGGTTTGACAACTTTGATGACAAAAAATGCAACAATGGAAAATTTTCCTTCAATCATTC
>VDFB02278643.1:0-10188 GCA_007258455.2 Sequoia sempervirens
AAATTGAAAATAAACTTTATTTTAAGACCAAATATGAAAATCACCTTTCTTGGCAATTTGAATAGCAAAATCCAAAAATTACTTTTTTTGGTAATTTTTAGCAAAATCCAAAAATTATCTTTTTTTGAAATTTTTTAGCAAAATCCGAAAATACATTTTTTTGGAAATTTTTAGCAACTTTCTTAACTTGTCTTTCTTTTGGTAATTTCTCATGCTTATCTTCATGGCCTATGAAAGTTTTCAATTATTTGAAACTAATTAAATTGAAATTAATTGTCAGCTTACTAATCTAATTACATGCAAGTGTTTGAAATTAAATAGAAAAACAAATTGAAAAAAACTTGAAAATTCACCAAAAACTCAATTGGACTCTTAGGTCAAAATTTATAACCTCTAGAAGTTCCTACATCATCATTCATCCTAGAAAGATTGGCAAGAACTGGGAAGATGATATATGTGAATTGGGGGAACCTTCCTTAGATGAAGGTAGTATCAACCCTATTAGGTAGGATTTTTCTTCATTTTTTACTCCATCAACAAGCAAGGAATAGAGAAAAATAATGAAATTGAGCCCTCGAGCAAGTATGAAAATGGAAGTTATTAAGAACAAAAATTTAGAAGAAGACAAATTTACCAATCACTCTTTGTTCCACGCTAAGGAGTGTGAGTTGTCCCCTCCTCTTTCAAATAATAAACAAACTAAATCAATTATGTATGAGGACAACTAGAAACTCTAAGAAATTAATTGACATAGGGGTGAAAGATAAAGGGGGGGAAGAATAGAAAGGAAACCTATTTTAGGGAGACAACAATTGTTGTACCTATAACAAGTCAAATTTTTTTGGACCTTTATGATGTGAATTCACTTATCAAGTTCCATATATGAAGGTGTAATATAGAAAAAGGGATCCTAGGCCCCTTATGCAAAGAATCTAGGATGAAAGGTGCATTTTTTAGAGTTATGTTAAGATGTAGATCAACAAGGTGTACAGATTGACTATCAACCATTAAGGTGAGCCAATCAAACATGGATCTACATCTAATTGAGGAAGGGCATGCATTGGAAATGATTTGGTATGATTAATCTAATGATCTTATATTCCCTAATATGAAAAACGTAAGATCCTGACAACTAGCAAACTGAAATAGTCAAGTTCTGGTAGATTTGGAAAGTGCAGACTAATGTGTAATTACCCAAAAAATTATTCTAGTTGTGCTTACAAGTATTGGGTCACCCAATGGCTATCAAGAGTTTTTGTTAAGGTGTCTTGTTCAAAATTTGGGGTCCTCTGATGTTAGATCTGAGCTTTATATTCTCGCCTACAAATCTATTGCAACACTATTGAATATTTATGTAGCTAATTTTTGTGGTTTGACAACTTTGATTACAAAAAATGCAACAATGGAAAATTTCAATCCTTTCTTGATCGGGCCCAAACCCTCAGAACCTACACATTCAAAGAGGGAGAGAATTTTTTGCCATATAGGGCTTGCCTTTAGTTAAACCCCATGTAAGTGTTTCCACTTAAACAATGGCAAAGGGCAATGATAAAAAATAATGGAAAATGAAGAAAATAATGAATGAGCACAATTGTGCAACTCACCACCTTCAATGGTTTCCTTTGAAGGATCAAGTCATGCACATCACTTCAAGGATCTTAGATTTTTCTTGATAGATTTTCTTAAATGTCTAAATTTTGATACCTACAACAATGTTAGCCTTCATAAAACAATAATAACATGAACACACATGGAATTTGACATGATGTTGATCTTTAATTGTTGGAATAAACTCTAATAATGCTCCTCTTAATTTGCTCAATAGTGCTCTTGATCATGATTTTTCCCATATATTTCCTAGATTTCTCTTGTTAGATTTCAAATGATGAAATAACTAGGTATTTATAAGTGTTTATCCAATTTCTCAAAAATTATATTCCAAAATCTAGCACTTCATATTTGAATTTTGAATGTTAAAATGCTGCAAAAACCATATTTAAATTTGGGTCTTGGCTAAGAAAGAGGACTCATTTTCCCATGGGAAATTGGGTCTTCACCCAAACTAGGACACTCAAATTTGGAGATAATTTAATGATTGGATGCATGTTTTAATTCTTGTCCTTCTTCATAAAATGATAAAAAATAGGGTTTGTAATACATAATTTGGAAAATTAGGAGCTTAATTAAGTCCAATAAATTAGGAGGACAAAACATAATGTTAAATTGTTAAGGTATACAATTTTATACACTAAGATGCATTTCACTTTAGTGAGAGTATGAACTACACTCAAAATAACACTAAAGTAGAAAAATATATGTCAAGAGGGATCTTATTGTCTAAATGTTGAAGAGATAAGATGACTATGAATCTAGGGGGAGTGCATAAGCCCCCAGGATTCAAGATCACATGCAAACCAACATAAGCACAAAGGAACACGCACACATGTATGATATGCAAGAAAATAAGATACACAAACATACATGTCAGAAAACATGAAGCATACATGATGAAAACACATGGCATGACATAACATATAGATGATGATGAAATGAAAACAAACACGATGTAAACATAGTGCAAACATGAAGAAGAAACACAACAAAACATGAGGTTAGTACTAATATATTTGGAGTCAATAAAGAAAACATAATCATCTTAAATTTTCTTAAATACAAATATCATCCATCAAATAAAGGAATGCTCCCATGAGGATAAACTCATATACATCACTCATGGAATACATGGCTCCATTGGCAAGCAAGTTGTATAATGCTAGGTGGTCATTTTAAAAGTTGTTCATGAATCACACAATATCAAAGTCTGATATTTTCTAGGTGAATCACAAACTGGGAGACACATGAGCTAGTGAAGTCTGATATTCACTAGGTGAGCCCCCAAGATAAGGTAAAGTGAGAGAGACACACTAGGTCTACAACACCCATAACAAGGTAGCAAAAATGGGAAACACACACTAGCTCTACAAGGTGTGCCCACAACAACCATACCAAGAGTTATACTCCCTTATAACCTTGATAAGGTGCCACAAGATGCTATGCTAATGCTACACCATGTTCAGCCCCTATGAACAAAGTGAAGAAAAATATGCTACACATGGTTGGCAAGCTATATTATGCCAGGCTCCATGAAATAAAAAGGTTTGCACATGGCTAGCAATCTATATTATGCTAGGTTCCATGAATATGTCAAGGTTTAACATAATGAGGGACAAATATGATAAGGTTTTAAAAGCTCAAGGGATGTTGTAATAACATCACCACAAAAGGTAACAATCAAAGGTGTTTTCTTAATACATAAATGTCACACCTTAGGGAACATCATACATGATATCACCACCAAGAGAGGACTATTCAAAGAATAAAAGATCATTCCTTAGGGCATACCAACCATAGAATTACCACTAAGGGGAACATCATATGCCCAGAAAGGTCACACTCTTATGGGACATCAAGTCCTAGAATATCATCACAAAGGAGAAACATCATATGGATTAAGAAGGCCACACTTTGGTTGAAAAGGTAACACTTCCTTGGAGATGTATGCTATCATCACTAAGAAGGGATCATTTCTTATGTAAACAATGAGTCGTGCACTATATTCCCCCCCCCCTTAAAATGTTAGTGTGTTTACTACACTAACATTTTAAGGAGATACAAAGGGATCCCTTGCTAGAAGGAATGCACCTAGGGCAAGGTTACCAACCCCTTTCCCCCCAAGCGTAGGGAGAAAGGTGAGCCCAGATGGATGAGGATATGATACTCCTTGCAAAATGAAATATGATGGCATAAAGCTAAGTTTATACCCCCATACGTGGTAGTGAATATGTTATGATAGTAAAAGTATTATATGACAAGGAGCTACAACTAATGCTATTGATTATGATGAATAGGTGAAGTATCATTCAAACCCAAAAATTCCCCTAGGGACTCATCATTTTGAAACATATCCAATGACATATTTCCACATGTATTGTCTATCAGTTCAGGATGTCTTAGGAAAATCTTTCATGAGGACATTAATACTAAGTGAAGGTTGTTTTGATGATTTCGTTTCTTTCAAAGGACAATAAACAAGACCTCTTGTTGTTTCTTGCATGGTAGGCTCTATAAGGAAATGGATACCTTGTTCTTTCACTCCACATGTCATTTTCCATTATAGCCAAATTGTTTCAAGAGTCGGTACCCTCTTCCATAATTTTTTTCCATTTCTTTCGAGGAAGACCTAGTTTTTCATAGTCACTTTCATCATATGTGGTGGTATAATTTTTGTTTTCTTTCTTGCTACTAGAAGTTGTGAACTCTTGTGTCTTGGATGTTTCAATTTCATATTGTGTTGATATCACCACAATTTCTTTCTCTTTTTCCTTTAGTTTTTTTTAATGTTGTATTCCCCCATGAAAGTAGGTGTGAAATCTAATGGTCCTCAATCATCATCCAACTACTTTTTCACGAATGAAAATTTCTCATATCTATCCTCAACTTGTAAAGGATCTACTTTTGTAGTTGGTGTCAATGTTCTAAGAGAATCCTTTATTTCTATTTTAGTTTGTAAACACTATTTATATTTAAGGTTATCTTTTATTATGTAAACCTTGTTGTTGTAAGTGTATTTTAGCATACGGTGTAGCATTGAAGGCACTACATTCATTTCATGAATTCATGGTCTACTCAAGACAAGATTATATGAAATATCCTAAGGCGTGACATGGATAGGAGTTTGTAAAGTAACATATTCAACTTTTCACAGGTAATGTTATCACACCCAGTAGTTGTCTTCCCACATTGTCAAAACCATGAATAGACAAATCAATTGGTTGGATTTTAGTCTTGTCTACCCTAATTTTATCCAAAATATTTATATTACAAACATTGAGCCTTGAACTATTTCCAACAAGGGTACACCTAATCCTAGCCTTGTTAATAGCAACCAATATCATCAAAGCATCATTTTTTTTTTGTGTTTCCAGAGGGGGTAACTCACTTTGATGAAAGACAATGCCAAAATTAGGTTGATTCATATTCTCAATCAAAACTGACACATTATTTGGTTGCACACTAGGACCTGGATAAAAAAAAAATTGAAAATCCTTTTGAAGCATGGTGAGCAGGTGATGTTTGAATCAAATCCCACAAGGATATCTTAGCAGGAGTGTTACAAAGTTTCTCAACAAGATCAAATTTATTAGCACTATGTTGCAGAATGTTAGGTGCATGTGGGAGATATGGTTGAGGAAAGGGAATGGAATGTTCATGTTTTCTTTGGTGGCTTATTGTTCCTAGTGTTATATGTTTGAGCTATAGTAAGATAACTTAGTTGATTTGAAACATGATTACTAGTGAGTTGTTTTACAAAGTTTAAGATTGCACCTGGAGGTTTAGGAGGTCCTATAATGAGATGTGACTGGGGAGGTCCAATACTTAGATGACTTTTAGGAGTTACAATAATTAGAAATCTTAGGATATCCACTAATCAAAGGAGATCTAATAGCTAATTGTGCTTGCATAACCTAAACTATGGACTTAACTTATTGTTGATGGTCTTCTATCGAGGGGGAATCTAATGTCACCTTAGCATATTCATCTAAGGAAGGCCTCTTACTATATTTTGAAATACATGTATCAATGATTGCATCTTCTTTTCCAACAATATCTCCCCAAGTGGGAGAAGCATTGGAAGAGGGAAAAACAATATTCTTAATGATTGGATCTTCTAACACCAAGATACCTTTGTCACAAGTAGGAGGGGTATCAGGAGAAGGAAAAATATGATTTTCATGATTTTATGTGATTGCATTCTCTTTTCCAACAATATCAAGTCCCAAGTAAGATGGGTAGGGGGAAACAAACAAACATGATTCTCATGATGCTCAATGATTGTATCTTCTAACTCCAAGATACTTTCTTCACTCATAGGAGAGATATAGGGAGACAAACAAACATGATTATCAATGATTGTATTATCTTTCATCTCACACATTGGAGGTATAGTGGGAGAGAGATTAGACAAATAAACAAAGATGGGAAATTAACTCATTTTTATATGCTTGTAACAAAAGTTCCTTAAAATATTCAACAAGATTTGACAATAGAATATAAACTATGAGAACACCAGATTTTTGCAATGAGAACATGATGTAAACAATTGGCCTGAAGATCTAAAGAAATTAAGCACTAAAAAGAAATAATTTAAAAAAAAAAATTGCAACAAATTGGGAAAAAATACAAGTTTCTTTAACATGCAATAACAGTTTTCTAGAATTTCAAATCAAATAGTTGCAAGAAGAAATAGACTGATAATGCAGAGAGCAAAAATTGTGTAGAGTTTTCCTAAGACACCCCTAGTAGGACAGGGATGCCTAGGGACATTTGAGTCCCTAACAAGGGTTCAAAAAATTGAAAAATTATTTTTTTATGTTTCTATTTAATATTGCCATTTTTGTTTGCAAACAAGTTATTAAGTGACTGTTTTTCATGTTTTTTGTCAATTTAAGACAAAGTGTGCAAAAATGTTGAAAATATTTTTACAATGTTGATTGTATAATTTCTAGATTTAATGATGCAACAATTAACTTATTCTAGGATACAAAATGTTGAAAATGATGATTTGATATAAATTTGAAACAAAACAATGTAATGTTTTTTCAATTTGAGACAATGTGATTGAAATGCATATATGCAATAATAAAGAATAATTTTGAATGCAATTTTAAGATCTAATATGCAATACTTGACTAATTTGAAGATGCAAAATTCTAAGAATGATGATTTGATACAATTTTGAAACAAAACTATGCAATTTTTTTCACTTTTTTTCAAGACCTAAATGAAATATACAAGTTAAATGCACTAAACAATTTGAAGCTTTAACAACCTAATGAATGCAAATCGGATCTAAAGATGATTGAAACAAACCCTAATTCAACTTATGATACAATGTAAATGCATTTTTCTTTTGCTTTTTTATGACCTTTTAAGATGCAAAATGAAACCCTAAATAAAAGATGCAAAATGATGCAATGCAAGCCTTAGATCTAGGGTGAATTTTCAAAAAAAAAATAATGTTAGTGGGTCAGGTTCACCAAAATTTATTATAGAAAAATGGATCCTAGGTCTCTTATGCAAATAACCTAGGATGAAAGGAGCCTTTTTCCAAGTTACAGTAAGATGTAGATCAACAAGGTGTATATATTGACTATCAACCATGAAGGTGAGCCAACAAACTTCGATCTATATTTAATTGAGGATGGGAATGGATTGGAAATGATTTGAAATTATTAACCTAATGATCATATATTCCCTAATATAAAAAATGTAAGATCTCAACAATTGGCAAACTAAAACAGTCGAGTTCTAGTAGATCTAGAAAATGCAAACTGATGTGTATCTATCTAGAAAATTGGTCTAGTTGTACATACAAGGATTGGGTTGCCCAATGGTTATTGAGTCTTTGTTACAGTATATTTCTCAACTTTTTAGGTCCTCTGATGTTGGATCTGAGCTTCGGATTCACACTTGTAAATATGTTAGAATTTTGTTAGATTTTATGTAACTAATTTTCTGTGGCTTGACAACTTTGATGACAACAAATGCAACAATGGAAAATTTACCTTCAATCCTTCTTTGATCCCTTCCAAACCTAAAACCTACACATTCAAAGAGGGAGTACGTGTTGTGCCATATAGGGGCCTTCCTCAGTCAAACCCCATACATGTAAGTGCTTCCACTTCCACAATGGCAATGCCAATGATAAACCAATAATGAAAAGGAAGGAAATGATGAATGAACACAATATTGCAACTCAACACCCTTCAATGGCTTCCTTGAAGGACTAAATTCATGCACATCAATTCAAGGATCTTGGATTTTTCTTGATAGATTTTCTTGAATGCTTGAATGCTTGGAGACCTACAACAATGTTAGCCTTCACAAAATAATAACATGAACACACATAGAATTTGACATGATGTTGGACCTTGAATTTTTGTAATAAACTTTGATAATACTACTCTTGACTTGCTCACTAGTTCTCTTTGATCATAAGTTTTCCCATAGATTTCCTAGATTGCTCTTGTTCGATTTCAAATGATGAAATAACTACATATTTATAGATGTTTATCCAATTTCCTAAAAATTAGATTCCAAAATCCAACACTTAATATTTGAATTTTGGATGTTGAAATGCCGCCAACAACATATTTGAATTTGGGTCCTTGCTAAGAAAGGGGACTCAATCACCCATGGGTGACTGGGTCCTAGCCTAAATTTCTAGGAAACTCAAAGTCAGGTACAATTTAATGATTGGATGCATTTTTTAATGCTTGTCCTTCTTTAGAAAATGGTAAAAAATAGGCTTTTGAATGCATAATTTAGAAAATTAAGAGCTTAATTAAGTCAAATAAATTAAAGGGACAAAACATAACATGAAAATGCTAAGGTATACAACTTTCTACACTATAGAAGGTAACTCCATATGGATTTATAAGTGGGTTCTATGTTTTTTACATATATAAATTAGTCTTCAAAATGTGCTTTATTTAGATCCTCTTGTTGTCATTTTGTTGTTACTTTAGGGTATATTTTTGTTGGTTAAAGCCTTGGTGTTGGAAAAGTCTTATATCAATTCATGTTTGAAGTGTCTTTTTTTACTAATGAGCTTCAATGGTAAATTGATGTCCATCATTATAGAATGGTTTAGGCCCTTTCAAAATGTCTCATGTACCACCTAATCTAAAAATCATAACATTTTTCCTCTATCTTTATACAAGGCATCCACTACTTGTTTTCTTGTTATTTTTAGTCTTTTTCTAAGAAATCAACTCACTATACTTATAGGGTTTAACACAATGGAGAAATTATACCTGTCCCATGCAAACTCTTGACCACACAACCAATTTTTCATGCAAAGTCATGCATAAAAATTCACAATAGATTAAAAGTGAATATTTACAAATTTATAAAGAATGCATCTACTCAAATAGAATAGATCTAAACTTGCATAGGCTAGATTTGTAGGTTCATTATCAATCTTATATTTGTATAAGTAACTCATAACATTTGATAAGTAGTGACATATTTTAAAGAATTTTTCTGAGCTTCACTAAACTTCTTGTACCTTGATCTTCACAACATATCTACATAAAATTTCCAACTATGATTGTAATTCATTTACAAAGTGCATGTATTTTAGTATATTTATCATTCATATCTATTTAATCTAAGGGAGATGTTGAATTCATATGTTTATTATTTATTTACCATATATTTATGTAAAAGAGATTGTATTTTCCCTTTTCCCTTTTAAAGTTTGTATTTTATTTATTTTTATTGTTGAATTTTCTAATATGAGGTTAACTTCATTTCTAAAACTTTCTACTCACAACTACTCTTGATTTATCATTATCTTTCTAAGGCTTGTTTATGAGAAGAGCTAGTTGCAACCATAATTTACCTTTGAGATGAAGTTCAAACTTGACCCCCATATAGATTCTTAATCTATTTATCAATAAATTCTTGTTGAGGCCAGTTATAATGAGCAATCTAATTTTGATCATGCTACATATTTAGATATACAAGATCCATCTATTCCTAGATAAATACTTTGTAAAAATATTGATAATACCAATTATCTTTCACAACTAGCAACACCTCTCCATATAATGTATTATATGATTCATTATTTAGTATTGAGATTCCTCATGTCATTAATAATATAATGCATCCTAACAACTGGAAAACTAAAATAGTCAAGTTTTTATAGATCTGGAAAGTGCAAGTCCTGATGTGTACCTACCTAGAAAAAATAGTTTGGTTGTGCCTACAAGGATTGGGTCACCCAATGTCTATTTAGTTTTGTTAAGGCGTCTTGATCAACTTTTGGGGTCCTTTGATGTTGGATCTAAGCTTCAGATTTATACCTACAAATTTGTCGCAACACTGTTGGATATTTTTGTAACTAAATTTTTATGGCTTGACAACTTTGATGACAACAAATGCAACAATGAAAAATTTACCTTCAATCCTTCTTTGATCCCTTATAAACCTATAACTTGCACATTTGATGAGGGCACAACCCAAGACACAAAAAATAACCCACAAACAAGAGAATAATTTTATTATTCAGAAAAAATGGAGCTTCTTACATGGAGAGGATCTCAAATCCCCAAGTTCTAC
>VDFB02278644.1:0-49662 GCA_007258455.2 Sequoia sempervirens
GGGGAAGGGCTTTTTGGTGCGGCGGAGGAGGAGAGAAGAGGAGAGCAACTGGGGAGGTGGAATTTCTGGAGGTGCTAGTATGCAACCAGAACAGTTTTCTGAAGCATGTAGTTCTCTTCTCTTCATGGAGAAACAACCCAAGGTGACTCTATAATGTCTCAAGAGGCCTATAAGTTTTAGAGAGTTTAATTCATTTGCTTGTGCGTAATCCTTACTTTTCTTCAGAGAAACATGTATAAAGTAATTTCTTGAACAATTCTCCAGTACCTTGATATTCTGCTTGGTAGTAAATGGAATCATTGAATTCATTATCTTGTATTAGATCATGCATGCCAGTATGTGGCCATATCTTAGTCAAATACTCTTCTTCAATTGTTACATTAAATGAGAATATCTTCTGATGGCCATATCGTATAGAGGATGTAATGGATATAGTTGCATCATAAAAGAGGTTCTCTGAAAACATTCATCTACTCTATTACACATAGGGAAATCCTTAGTTTCTTAGGGCTTCATAAAGCAGATAAAAGAATGGTACTCTTTAATTCTGCCGCTTCTTGAGGCATTAAGCCAAATGGTATTGGTGTTATAACAATGCCACCTCAATTAGCAAGCATGTATAGCAAGGTATGCATGATTCCTAGAGTTATTATGGTATTGTATTGGAGGAAGTTTAAAGATATAAATAACCTGCCTGGTTCTCCCGACAATCTACCACAGTTGCAGCAGTTGAAAATAAGATATTGTCGATTATTAACAAAATAAAGAGCTTTCCATTGATCGTGCTGAAGTTAATTTCCAAACCTCAACTTGAGCGCGTCTCTGGAAACTCGTTGTCAAACAGAAATGTGTCTAGTTACAAAAGAAAAGTTGTACGTTATTTCTCCTACTCTTAAGTCACGTATTTGCACCTCACCTTTCTCCTTCCCTTCAGTCTTGAGGATAACATTTGGGACTTGACAACTTGTCACTGTACAGTGTTTAGAGTTGAGGTAGTATACAGAATTAATTAGCCTCCCTAAAATCATTGTCAACCTGTTATGGCAGCAGCACTTGAACATGATAGGATGTATAGATTTAAATAACCTCCCTAATTCTATCAAAATCTCTCACAGTGTAGCACTTGAACATAGAAGGTTGTAGAGGTTTAGAGAACCCTTCTAGATTCTTTTGGTAAATTTGTCACGTCTGCAACACATGAAAATAGAATGTTGTTGAGGGTTAAATAATCCCTCTGAATTCATTGACAGTCTATCGCAATTGCAGCACTTAAAATAGAATGTTGCGAAGGTTTAAATACCCTGTTTGATTCTACTGACAATCTATCGCAGTTGCAACACTTGGAAATAATGATAACAATGCAAGTGGATGGCGATATTTCCAAATTCCAATATTCACTTTCTAATATATATACTTGACAACCTATCACAGTTAGAACATTTAGAGTTGAGGTATTGTACAAAATTAAATAGCCTCCCTGAAACCTTTCCATAGTAATTTGTCTGCTAAAGTCAATACCAATTTTTTTTGGTAATCTTCTCAATCTAATCATCTCCATTTTGTTGGCTGGTAACATTCTTGATGATGGTGATAGGAAATGGAACCATGATGCCATATATAGGTACCGAGCAACATTATTTCCTTTTTTCTTAAGTTTTCTTGTTTTAATCAAAGATTGTTGTCTTGTTTACTGCACTTGTATGCCCGTCTATGTGGGTATTTGTATCTCTTATGTTTTTTTTTAATGTAAATACAAGAATGATACAATCTCATAGTTTATGAAGTGTGTTGGCTACCTCTAACCCCTTAACAAGAGGGCGTAAGATTTTTCCATATTGTCTCATTCAAGACATTGGATATTCATTGTCCTTTCATGGATATTTAAACTGTTCTTGGCACAATGATCTTTAAAATCGAATGTTATATCATTATTTGGTTTCTACAATCCTCTCATCAGTGCAGAAGTTATCATCCAAAAGTATCCTGTAGAATCAAAAGTTGGTTACTCCTTTTGTCCTTCGATGAATTAAATACCAAGACTATGACACAAGAGACCATATCTTATTGCATGCTATTGACTTATGTTTTCTATGTTTAAGAGATATTTGGACTGAATTCGGTTCATTCATGTATTCCATGCTCTTCAATTGTCTAAATGGATCATAAATTTGTTAGTGAAAATGAAGCTAAATCTAGACACCGTCTTCAACGTCCCAGACAGGGGTAGACAAGGATTCTCTTAGGGGCTTCTATATCTGATATTTTGTTTCTTGTGATTCTTGCCGTCACATTTTATGCTTTGAAGAGGAAAGTCAAGAAAACAAGAAGCTCAAAATTGCTCCTTGTTCACACCCAATCAAGCACTGGAGACCCTTGTTGAAAAATTGTATATTTTCCTTTGAATTATATAACGAATAACTAGTTTGTTTTTATCTCAAGCCTTAGATAAGCTCTTCTACTTTTTCATAACCTCACCATACCTCCTCTTTCTTTTAAAACTTAACAGCGAACCTTTCTGTCACATCATCTTCGATAGTATTACATCATGCATGGGTTGCCATCGTGCTCTCTGATTAAAAGTATATGCCATACTTGATAGCATATAAATTTGAGATGGGATCACCCCTGTATAAGCGTATGATTTCACTTTATTATATTAAATCTAGGGATTACTTATTATTTAATGAGTTTTGATATCTTTCTTGTAACATTTAAAATGATTCTGAAGAGATATTTAAGAATATTTAGTAAACTTGGAATGGAATTAATGTAAACATATTGTGTGTCCTGTGATATTTATAGTATTATTTAGGAATGTGAGATAGGATGCCATGTAGATTCATTATGAGATTCTTTGCTTCTTCTTTCAATTTATTGTGTGTTGTAATGTCATCACTTGTTTATTTGTAAATTGTGGATGATCTATAATCTTTTGAGATCAAGTTTTGTTGCCACCTTGTTGTGAAACCCTTGTTTTAGTGATTTATCAATCTTCCAGAGAAATGGAAAGAAAGGTGTTGCTTTATTATTGGCCTTCACTTTTGGTTCTTTGTGAACTATTGCTCGTATGATCTATTTGATTTTATAGGTTTAGCCTTGCACTTGAAAATAGTTTTGTTATGAAGATTTTGTGTAGGATGGTATGCCTTGCTTAATGCAATTTATCATGTGGATTTATATGTTGTGCATGGGGGCTTACCCTGATAGTGTCTTTTGAGTTTGGTTGTTCATAAGGGGAGTGGCTTTCAATGGGGGCCAGGACCCAGAAGAGGTCCCAGGGTAACCCATTGGAAGTTTATTAATCAAGTGAAAACGTTAATATTTAATTAGGGTTTTTTGGATAGAATCACACATTAACAAGATATAAGTGAATGCCTCAATCATGGCTCAAGTGCTTGTATGGGCTTGAGATGAGTTGAGAAGGCCTGGAATGGAAAAATCATTGTCTTGTCCTTATGAAAGATAATCGATGCATTGCATGTGGGGCCAGGTTTCGTAAGAGGTCACCAGGGTAACCCGAGTAGGGGGTCGGGGCCTAGGAAGATCTTCACCAAAGTTTATTGGTTGTTCCTTATGTTGGGCACATCTTGTGTTGGTTATATCTTGTGCTGAAGATTGTCTTATTTTATTATGGATCTTGTTGTGAAGTCTTGTATCCTTGTTTTGTATGATGGTTTGGTTGGGATTCCTTCTTGTCATCTCTTAGCATGGGCGGTGGGCCTTCGGGTCCACGTGGTTGGGTGGAACGTGCTATGCACCCCATTGGGTCCCCAATCATCAATTGAGAAGTGTGAAATTGTACCTTGCAGTGACTCCTGAGTTGAACCAGAGTTGAATCCAGTAATGCGGCTTTGTACTTCTTCATATCAAATGTAACATTCCATTTTATTGTATCTTCCCCATTCATGATGGGAAACGACATTGTAATATTGTAACTCTTGATTAATGTGTTAAACATGCTCATGTTATCTTATGATTATTGGTGTATACTACCTTTCATGTGATGTAATAATGATGTTGTGAAAAGTAATGTAGTCGAGTAAACCTGAGGGATTTTTTATTTGTAGTTCATGTTTAGTTTTCATTTCATGTGATATATGATTATTTTGATGTAAGTTAGTACTTAAAAAAAAAAAATTGGTGCCATAAATGTTAGATGTATTGTATCCTTTGGGGTTTCTTGGTGGGGCATTACATGTATGAGGAGTCCTAATAAGGGTTTTTTTCAAAAAAATAAAATAATTTTAAATAATTTTTATGGGTTTTAGTTTGTATGGTCTGTAACTTAGATGCAAGTGTATATTTTATATGATTTTCAATGATTTGACATGCAAAAATGTAACCTATATGCACTTTCACTAATGGAAGATTTAGAAACCCTAGAATGCCAATTAATTAATGGAAACCCTAATGCAATGTTAATGTAAGAAAGATCTAGGATGATGATGCACTCCAAATCAGAATTATGATGTTCTAAATGAAGGTTCACCAAAATGAAATAACAAAAAATGGATTGCTTCTTATGGTTTAGGACATAGATCAAACACACTTCACAATCATTTCATTGAAGGGAAACCCTACAGATCTCAATCTAAAGTATGTAAAGGAGAAAGAGATATTGCAATAGGATTGTCCTACGATCTGATTATAGAATAAAGAGGGGTTCACCACCAAGATATAGTTAGGAAAGACTAATGAATTCCAAATGTAATGCTTAAACCTAATACAATGCATGACTTCATTAAATGTCCTAAAAATGCATGCAAAATAGAATAGAAATCTAAGAGATGAAAGGTGTGCACCTAGAAACCTAAAGAGAACTAGATGAAGCTCTCAAGTTCTATAAACACTAAATTTAAGGCTGAGTGGGACTCATATGCTAGATAAGGTGATTTAGTCCCAAATTAGGGTTTTTAGGTAGGAACACATTTCTAGTAGTGTAGATTCCATATCTACAAAAATCAGGAAATTGACCTACACTCAGACTCATAAACCAAAAGTGGCATATCAGTCCTATTAGCATTTTCTAAAAATTGAAAGACTGAATCTACTCCTCAATGTCTACTCTATCCTTTCCACTTTATTTTTGGATCTGAAATTTTGATTTACAACCTGTAAGTATCTTCTAATGATCTCCAATGAAAGGTGACAACTTTGAAAACTTTGAATACTTTGACAACTTTCTCCAAACTTTCTCTTCAAAATTTCTTCAACCTAGATCTGCAAATCACAAACTAAAAAGAGGAAAAAATGTTGTTTTGTTAGTGGAAAGGGGTTTTCCTTGGTCAAACCCCTTTTTGGTAATCAAACCTTGAAATGAAATGAAGTAAGAATGTAGGATGATGAATGAACAAGATACAATGTTACAACTCACCGAAACCTAGCAATAAAGTGTTGCAAAAATGTATGAGGTTGCTCCAATGGATGTAGATCTTGACACTTGCTTGAATGTGATAGATCTTAAATTGAATGCTAGCTTGAATCATGAAACCCTACATCACAATTGTTAGCTAAAAAAGAACATGATGCATGATGAATTTTAAATGATGCTTAATGCCTAAATAATTCTCTCAATCACTTGATAATCTAACCTTCAATACTCTTGAATGCTCTTGTAAATATTTGAATACTCATGTGAACTCAAATTTTCTATAAGGATGCTCATTCAAGTTTCTAGGTGTAAAATGAGTTAAAGAAACTTGTATTTATACTTGTTTATGTAAAATTTCTTGAAATTACAATACTACAAGCTGGCATTAGATCTAGGAGAATAGAATCCCACCAAGAATTTGAATTAAACTTAATTTTGGGCCACACGAGACTCATATTCCAGAAGAGCCATATGAGTCCCATTAGGCACTAATTATGGGAAAATTTTCAAAAATGCTTAGAATAGTGCAAAATCTAGATTGGGACCCAAAAACCTAGGTGGGACTCATACACCCAAGGTGGTTTATGATTCCTAGATCATTAAATCTAGGCCACACAACCTAAAAAAATTTGAATTATGATTTGATTGATGTCTGGATTATCCTCGAAAAGATGCATTAAACATGGCTTGTGGATGCAAACTTAGGCCAATTAAAGCATAAAGAATTCCAATTATTTAGTAAAACCCTATAAAAGTGTGAAAGTGTGTTACAACACTTTACAACACTCCAAATAAGGTACCAATAAGTTCATTTAGTTCACAATGGCCCAAGACCTAATGTGAATATGTTAGACATATTAAAACACCAAATCAAGGCCATGTTAGGGAGTTCTTTTTTTGTCATTACACTACCTAATATTTTGGATCTAACATCATTACTTATGTTTCTACTCTAATCCATATGCTATTATAACCATACATATCCTAAAAAAGTTCCCAAATTCTCATTTCCCATATCCTTAAGTTTAGATTAATGATATCATTTTCCGAGAATACTACAAATTCAACAATCATATATTCATCAAAAACACTTTTGTACTTCTACTCACCCTTTCCAACCTTCTCTTCAAACTAGCTCCCCCATTTTACCTCCTAATCTCTAAGAAAAATTCAATTCTTTTGAACAAAGCTAAGAAATCCTAATTAACACCCTCATAATTTTAGTCTTGGATCAAAAGAAAATACTAGTTAATTGTACAGCCCATCTTTCATGTCATTTTTAAAAAATTGTTGATGCTAGTTACTTCTAGTATTTACAATCATTGATTCATACAATTAATTCTCTCCACTCACTGACTTTTCCATCTAATTATTCCAACTCACTCACTAAATAATATCATCCTTGTCCCTTATCAAACATTTTAATTTAAAAATATTTATATATATTTCAATTTTATACAATAATTTATAGTTTGAAGATTTATTTGACTATATAATATGACTTGATACATTTTTATATAACCATATATATCACATCAAATCATTAGTTAATTATAAATATTTATAGTAGAAAAACTAATATATTATTTCAATTTAAAATATATTATTTTATTACAAAAATTAACTTATTAAAATATATTTTTATCTCTAGAATATTTGTTAATAAAATGTATATTAATTTAGAATATTTTTGAAGGATGAATATAAGATTATTATTCAAACCTAAATACAAAATAATTATTAAAATTTGGAATATAAAATTATTTTAATAACTTTTTTTTATTACTACAGGGGTGTCCCCATGACCCAACCTAGTGGCCCAACAACCCTTACCTTGGGTAGCTGAGGTGAGCTAGGGTGAGACTAGTCCCCTGCGGGCGAGATTCACCTCACGCAAGAAGTCCCACCTCTTAAACCCGGGAGTAGAGTCGAACCTGAGACCAATGGGGAGCAAACCCACTACCCAAGCTAACTCTACTACCCGTTCAGGCCAAAATTATTTTAATTTTTAAAGTTTGATATATATTTTTTATTTTTAGTTGTAATAGTAAATTTAGATTATTTGCTTTGTGTGTACATTTAAAAGATTTTTTTAATTATTTTATAAGTATAATGTTAATCATTTCCATTTTGTATAAATTTACAATTATAGTGAAATAATTAAGAAAGATTAGACATTGTAACTTCTAAGTTATAAGCTAGTTGTTGTAGTTTTATTTTCTAAATATTGAAGTCATTTTAGAACATACATTTGAAAAAATGGTCTTTATATGAAATCTTGATGTTTTCAACATTTTAATCTAGTAATATTTATCACCACATGATTGTAGATTAAGTAGGTTTTTCTTGACACTAGTCCTCTTTGTATTGGTATGGAAACATAATTAAATGGAGATCTTATGTGTTATATCAGATTGCATATTGAATGAATCAAGGATTATATCCTTTGAAATGTTCAATCAACTAGCCACATGTTACTCTTTTTTTTTGTTTGTTTCAAGATATATTTTAGAATTCCAACTTCACATACAAAAAGCATAGTATATACTACAACATATGCTGTTTTGATGTCTTGTTTAATGGTAAAAACCTTTTTTATAATAAGTTGGAGTCATTTAGAATATGACTATTTGTTCACTTAATTGGTCTTGAAATAGATTTACTATATTCTCTTCTAATTTATTAAAGAATATCTTAAAATTTAAGGTATTTCTTTTTAACATATATAACAATGTCTTATAAGAAATTACAAGACATGTAACATGTTCGATAGAAATTTTAACACAAATTTAATTATTATAAAAGTTCTAATATTTTATTATTCTAACTCATCTCATTTAACAAGTTATTTATTTAAGATCATATAAAATAAATAAATAAATAAGAATTTTAACACAAGTTTAATCACTATGAAAGTTCTAATAATTTATTATTCTAACTCATCTCATCCAACAAGCCATTTCTTTAAGATCATATAAAATAAATAAATAAATAAATTCATGAAATCAAAAAGTATGATGATGACTAAAATTCACTAACATATAATCAAACATATACATAAATATTGAATTAATAATATTTTTCAACTAAAGTTAAAAAGAGAATCTCATACTTTTGTAAATATAATTAAATTTAAATAAAAGGAATGTATTTTTCAAATAGTGTATACTTTCTCAAAACATCAATAAAACCAAACCAACAGAAAGTATCCATATGACAGACAAGGGGGGCCGTCGAATTCCTGGCTTGCTCACGACCAAACGCTACTTAGGTGATACGAATCATTAGTGATATGGAGTGAAGAGCCAAATGATGTTGTCGGTCCGCATAGAACTGAGGTTGTCAATTATACACTGCTTTCTTTTTGTGGGGGTATGTTGGGTGCTGCAATCCTTATCATTTCCTAAAGGAGGAGTTTTAAGATAAGATACAAGTGAAGATTTTATAGTATATTTCTGTAACAAGCCAAATAATAGGAATTAGGATCAATTCTTTACCCTAATATGGGTTCAATCTGCGGATTGACAACACCGGCTGGCAGTGTAAGCCGACTAAGCACAAAACCGAATTTAGTTCGATTATGACACCACCATATGAATTGTGTAATAGTTATATATTTTGTTAAAGGGCTTTATTCTTCTTGCTATCTGTCCAAAGCTCATAATTCCCCCATTAAATTGTAAAATTTTATTATCTTCACTTATATTTGTTCTTTAACAATTCTACAAGGAAGATTATCCCTTAAATCATAAATTGCTGATTAAATTCAGCGTGAAAATAAAATTTGTTAAAATCTTGTGGGAATCTGACTAGGGTATTGTAACAACGATTTTAATAAAGGGGTTTTTGATATACCAAACTTAATAAATGTGTTGTCAAATTCGGTGCAGGAATAAGAAAATATCTCTGACGCCAGCAAGGCTCGAGATAGTGGATGAATTAATCCACAGAATTTGGATATAAATTGGCTGGAGATACAATGTTTGATTATCTTCAATCTTGTGTACTTGTGTGCTCTTAACTTCTCAGCCATATTCAACTTTCGTTCTTTTTTTCTAGTCCTTAGCTGATCTTCTCTTCTCTCTGAATTGTTGGTGTGGGTTGTAAGTTAACAGTAGAATTGATCAGGTGTTTTAGGGACATAACTTATTCTAAGGAAGAGAGATTCAAGGTGAGTTATAAGAATGTTTGGGAAGTGGTTGATCCGAGTGTTATTTGGAAGCAAATCAGGGAGGAAGGAGTATAAAAGCCCTAAACAAGTAAGTCAGCAGCCTTTTGAAAATCCTCCTCTATTTCATTCGTTTGATAATGGGTATGTTGCTTCCCAACGCTGCTACAGTACAGAAGAAGACGTGGATAAGGCTGCAGAGATTTTCATTGACAGTGTTCACATGGACTTGAAGTTGCAGAAATCAGAGTCAGAAGCCCGATACGAAGGATACCTTACAAGAGCTGCGTAATGGTGGATTTAGCCGAATAGAATATTCCCAACAACGAATGTTTTCTTTGCTTATTTCTAGATAAATATGTAATGAGATGAAAGCAGATCATTGGTTTGCTCTTACTAAATACCCAATCTTTCTTTTGTCATTATTTTTCACTAAGAAGACTTCAGTAGAGGAAAAGTGTTCTTACAACATTAAAATATAATTAAATAGATTTAAAAATATATAGGATAGAGGGGCCCATAGTAGGGCACCCTAATTTTGGGTTTTTAAATCAGTCTCAAATTTGTACAGTAGTTTGGCTACTCACCTGCTTAAAAAAAATATTTTTAAGGTCACATCAGCATACTTTTTGTTGAGATGTCCAAAAAAACTCAAAAACCACATACAATCCAATAGTAGGGCACTAAGTCATGTAAATATGTTTCGCTGATGTGGCATTACATGATTTGTCAGAATATGTACTTTATGGAAAATACTGTTTTGCAAGTGGATATTAAGGTGCTCCACTACGGGGCCCACTCAGGACTACTTATATCCCTACTATTGGTCTTTGCCCTACTATGAGCCCCTCTCCCCTAAAATATTATATTTTATAATAATTTTATTTGAAAATAATAATAATAATTTATTTTTAAATTAAAATTATTAAACATTTAAAAGATATATAAAATAAATTTAATATAAATTGATATTTTTATTTTTTTATTACTTTTTGTTTTAGTTTTTGTCTCTGTCTTTTTACACAAGTAGTAGGAACATTTTGTGTGGTTTTGGTCCCTCTGTTATACCTATTATGTTAGCTCATATGGCATTCTCATGTATCTATGTAAATAATTAAGTCATTTTACCTCTTACCTATTTTATATATTTATATATATATATATATATATATATATATATATATATATATATATATTTAATACAATGCTTTTCATGTTTTATTTATTTATTAGATTCATTTATAGTGTAATGTTCTCTATAATTTTAAAAAAGTTAATTTGTTTTCCATTTTTCACCTAAAAAACTTTGGTAGAGGAAAACTATTTTCTAAGGATTGGATCTGAATTATGATGTATTCTTTTATTGTTACAAATTTATAATATATATCATTCAAATATAATTAAATATATTACATATGGATAGAATTATTATATTTTATCAAAAAAATTATTGAAAAAGATACTAATAATTTAGTTTCAAATTAAAATTACAAAATTATAAAAATAAAAGATATATAAAATAAGTTTAATATCTTTTTTTATTTTTTCTTTATTTACTAGACTCTTTTATAAAGTAAAGTTCTCTATAATTTTAAAAAAAGTTATTTAATCTTTATATAATTATATATTTAAATAAATGTCAAGTATGATAAAAAAAATTATATATATGAGATAAATATTGTAATTAGATTGAAATTACTATATTTATAGTCTTAGTTATTTAATTATAATAGAATTTGCAAATAGTTTTAATCTCAAAAATATTATTCTTGATATTTACTTATATATAAGAAAGAAAATTTATATAAATTATGAAGAGGGCTAGAAAAGATTGAAGGTGAATAAAGGAAGATAAAAGAAATACAAAGAACAATACCTTCACCTCTAGAATCTTTGCTTCACTCCTTGATTAACGGAAATGAAGTGCACTCTCATTCTATTTGTTTTTTTTTTTTGTTTTTATGTTGATATGTGGATTTCTCAATACTCTAGCATAATCTTGATATGATTTGATAATGATAATGATAAGATTGATACAAAAGAGATTTTGATAGCATGTAGGTATGATAGCTTGATAAGTGATCTCTAAGAGATGCTTGCATTTATTAGATTGGATGTATGATGAGAGCCTATAAGTATAGAGTGTTGAAGAGACAAAACCAATCGCTGGAAATGATTGATGATAGATGGTTAAGATTGAAGGAGAATTGGGGTTTGGATCAAGGATGTAATCATATGGAAAGTGTCTCATAATGTATAGGATCTAGGTTTAGGATAGGGATAAGAACAAAAACTCTTATGTCAATGGATAGGATTAAGAGGTTGGATTAGATGAGAGGATAAGATTAAAAGATAGTTTGAAATTTTGATAGGTATTTAAGCTCAATGAATCTAGACAAGGAGTTAGTAAGACATGTTTAGTGGAGATTTTCCATATGTGGATAAATTTATATTATGATTCATGTGACAAGATAGAGGGATAGGATTAGATGAATAAGAATAAAGGAAAAAGGAAATTAAATAAATAAATATATCGTTTATTTAATTAATGGGATCATTATGAAGGGATAATAATCAAATAAATAGTAAATATTTATTTAATTAGAATATTAGGATAAATATGGGAAAAATTATAATAATTAAATAAATAATAGATAGTTATTAAATTAATTGCTTAGGATAGGTTAAAATAAGGAGTGGTTGGGTAAGGTCAAATTTTAGGTGTGTACATTTTTTCCTTCGATGATATGATGTCACAAAGTTTTGTTATATCAAATAATTTTAAAACATAGTTGATGAGAAAGGATATAGATAAAATATGAGAGAGGATAAGGATCAAAGATGATGCCCTAGACAATGAGAGAATGGAAAAGGATTAAGAAGGGAATATTGATGATGAAGAAGGAAAGATTAATGGTCAGTTGATGGGATGCCTCCTTGAGAGGACATGTAGGTTAGGAAAACATAGGTTTTCTCTTTAAATAGAATGGAACAATGAGGGATTGGGAGTAATAAGAAGATGAATTGGAAGATGAAAGAGGATAAAAGAGTTGAAAAGGAAGGAGAATTTGATGATTGAGGATAGGTTATGCTAGTATGTATTGAGAAATCCTAATATTTGATAGAGCCAAGGAAAATATGCACTAAGGTATGAGAAAATAGGGTGGAAAGGTAGCCTTTGCATGAAATTAGCACTCAAACAATGACAAGCATGACATACAAGATAAATTGATACCCTAGTATACACTAGTTTCAACACACCAAGACATGGATAAATCAAGGCAATAGTAAGTATGTGTAGTCATGAAATAAAAGATAATTGATCAAAAGAAAAATCAGCACAAAAGACTCACTGCAAAATATGACATGCAACCAACATATCTTTTTCCAAAAATCAGACAATAATAATAAGTATGATTGATTTGTTTGCTTATATTAGGCTTGGATAATCACCTAAGCAAGGCTTTGATAAACATGATTTTCCTAAATTAGTGTTTTATTATCTTACTTAGGCTTGTGTATAGGAGAAAATTTGCACCCCTTTTGTAAATTCCCCTTTTGCATACCCTCACCTTAGAACATTTCAACAACTTGATACTCCATCAACTTCACTTTTGTACATGTGGTGCTACCATAGAATTTGTGAGCTTGGATTCTTGCTATACCTCCCTTCATCACCACTATGGCTATGGTGACTAATCCTTGAGTGCCCGAACAATATTTGTTCATTCTTCCATAGCATACCTTCCCTATAAACACATTCTTTAGATCCTCTTTAGTATTCAAATTATATAATTTAGACTGTCCCTAATCGATTTTAGGTAGTTATTTCTACCAAATTATCTGATCCACATAAAATAATTTTTCCAACTCAATTTTTCCCTTTGGAATATTATTATCTTTTGCTTGAGCTAACTCTTTATCTTTAATTTTTCCATCTAGGTGATCTACTTCCTTAATTATATGTGCCTCAAAGATACCAAAACTAGTGATAAACTCCAAAATGTGATGGTCATCTTCGAACACCTATAGATTAGTAACATTATTTGGAACTAAGGGAAATTGTACCAACTCAGCAGTAAACTTTCTGAAATCAGAAGAATCCAGTGGTTCTAGAGCACTGATAGAAATAGAGAAAGCATCTACTCTCTAATTGAATCTTCAACAGATATAAGTGATGTTAAAAGAATCAAAATATTCTATCAGGTCCCACACTTAGTGTCGATAACTCAAAATGCATTTGTAGTGGAAAATATATTGTTTCTTGACTTGTTTTACCACTAGTTCTGAGTCACCAAAAACCTTAAGAATTTTAACTTTCTTCTTGATTGTGAGAATCAAATCATGGATGAGGGCCTCACATTCTACCACATTTTTAGTACATTGAAATTGTAATCTATACAATGCAAGAAATGACTTACCTTGGTGACTAATGAGCTCAACCCCAACTCCAATTCCTTGTTTGTATTTTGACCTGTCAAACCTAAGCATCAAAGTTTGATCCTACATAGCTCTGAGTTTAGTGTTCTTAAGAATTGATAAATTAACACTTTCAATCTACATTGCTTGTGTCTTACCTTTAAGTGTTCTAGGCTCAAAAAATTTAAGAGTTATATTTTCTTTATATTGTTTGTCTCCAACTCTATGAATGATTTATAAGCACATCAGACAACTATCCTCTAAAATGTGAAAAGTTGTGTAACCTACACAAACCTTGTAATAACAAACCTTTAGTGAATCTTTAGTTTTCTTGCTCTTTTGAGCTTCTCTAGCAATATTCTTCCAAAAAATTTCTAAATGGTTGTAATCTCCTTTGCAAGAATCATAGTTAGATTCAACTAACATGTTTTTCCCAAGAGTTATCTGATCATGCTTCTCTACATTACACATGAAAATTTATTCTATTTTAACTTCAAAAATTCTAATTCCATATACACTTGGTTCTACATCTATGTATAGAACATCATTTTTGTGGTTCTAATTTGTGATCATGTGTTCCATACATGGTTCTCTCTATCTTAATTTTATTATGGACTCCTTTCCAGGGTAACCACATATGTGAGAAGTCAGTGGCCATATACTTGTTCAAAGTCTTTGGCCAATCTCTACTTAATAACATCTCGTAAGTGTCTAGTATCTCGACCACTTGGATATCAATATAATACTAAATCATAGGGTTTGAGGCTAAGTACATATGGATGTTAGTTAACGCTTTGACTATAATTACTATAGTTTATCCAGTTAAGTAACTTTCTTTAGGGAATTTTCTGGGGTTAAGCCTAGAGTCTGAAATATGGACAACGACATCACATTTGTAGATGCTCCTAAATCTACTAGGTAGTTATGAATATTTTTACCAAATATTCTCAATGTTAGGATGCTATCTTTCCTCTGTAAAAGGTTGCTTGTGCATCAGCCACAAGAATTAGGTTTATATCATTTTCCTTAATAGAGTTTTCCCTTTCCTGTGTATCTTTACTAAGTATGCTTTCTTTGGGAAATATTTTAATGTATTCAAGAAAGCTTTCCTAATTTTAGGAATTTTAAGCAATTCTAATAAAGATAGGCTAATTTTTACCCTTTTGATTTTATTCACAAAATAATTAGTTAAATTATTTTGGTCAATGAATTGTGTTTTTCCAATCCATGAAATACTCTGTGAGTTATTGTATTGTGAAGTCAACTTCAACAATGTTGGAGTGTTACTAGATTTGTCATCAGGTGGAGTATTGAAGTTTTTAGGTAGAATTGATGTGGTTAGAAGCCCTTTAAATCTACTTCCACTATTTCTATTACTCCTCAAATTTTAGCTATGTCCCTTTGGATATTTTTAGAAAGCATTATTTCATTAGCTTCATCCTAAGGTTCATTTTTTTCTTGGTAGGGAAATGTATGAGTTTCCAAAGTCATGGCTGAAACATACTCTTGCTCATAGGTATTACTGTTACCAATGGTTGGTGATTCAAAACACACGTAGCTATCTAAGACTAAGACACAATGATATCTTACCAGAACTAACTAGTTCCCTTGGGGTTGGTGGGAATCACAATTATCATTATAGTGCATAGTGGCAAAAAATATATCTGATACAAGTTTAAATCGTGGATAGTTCACTTCTGAATGAACATCGATATTGTGAATTCTACACCAACTATTCATTATGAGTTCAACTAAGTTTACCTTACATGTAGAACTATCTTTGGAATAATTAGCATTATTTAAAGGTGTGGATACTCTATAGTTTAGTTTTGTTTTACAAGGTCTAGGTGGTTTGGTAGAATTGTATGCTTGACCTTGTGAATTTTGATTGTTACTCTAAGAGTAAAAGTTCTTATTTCTTAATTTTCTAACCTTTGTGGTTAATCTCTTAAGTTGAGCAGTTATTTCCTTAATCTCTTCTTTATCTTCAAGAGTCTTGACTCTTTGACTTTCTTGAGTTTGTGTGAATAAATAATTTCCATTGGGATGTAATTTTGTGATAGCTGGAACAAGGTGTGGGACCAAAGCTTGAATATTTCTAGGCTGAAAGAAAATATTCTTAGGAAATGTCCCATTGTGGACCACTGAAGGAAAAGAGTTAGGAGCCACTATATGATGTGATGGAACTCCACTCATACTTGGTAGAGGATAGTTATTCAATCCACTTTTTTCATTTATAGATGAGTGTTTCATTTCTAAATTCACACTTATTGCTTTTGCACAGGCCTCAGTTAGAGTAGTAGGAGGATTTTCCCTCTGTTTTATAAACATCATAGTTAATGGGTCAACTTTATTATAAAATATGGTGTAAGGAAAAAAAAATGCACTCAATAACAATATAGTCAGTCTCATCTCTTTCTTCCATATATTTATAGGATTCTTAAATCCTATTATTTTGAAACCAACACAAATGACATCCCTAAATATATTGAGTTGTTTTAACAACTCAATTACAAATAAAAATTTCTACCACTATTATAAAAAACTCTAACAAATATTTAATTTTAATACTATGTGAGTTATTACTTTAACTCACTTTACCTCACACACTTTATCTCGTGTGAACACTAATTTCTAACATTCCCCCCTTAGTGTGAACATGGTATGAACTCACACCCTTTATCTACAATATGCTCATCATTTTGGCATGTCCAACCAACTCATGAACTTGATCCAAAGAAATTCTCTCTCCTTCCATGGTTTTAAATAGGGTTATGACAAACCTTGATGTGAACAGGAACCTCCACCATCTATCCACCTCATGCAATTTTCTAGATCCTCCCACTAACCCTTTCAAGATCCAGGAACTACATTACACTGGTTCTTTTGTTCACCACTACGCTTGCACAATAGGGAAGTTATATAAAAATAAACATACATATCACAAAATGGGAATGGAACATTGTGTATTATTACCTTCCACAATGTGAAATTTCCATTTATTCACACAACCTGTAAAAAACCATATCATGCTACATAAAAGGAAATAAAATGTCACAAAATTTGATCAGTGGCCTTATCGTTGGTGACTGACAAGAGGTTGCTTATTGACCTCCTTCCTCTATTACCTCCGTCCTCCATTTGTCTGCTGCTAGCTCAACTGAATTTGAATTTTGAGACTCATTTCATCAAATGTGAGGAAAGAATATATCCTCCCCCCTTGATGTAAATTTCTTACTTGAAGTGTCAGGTACCAACGATCATGCACTCCAATTATAATTTCAACACTTTTACTTTATCTTTTCGACACTTGGATTTTGATATACATATGCCAATCAATGACTCACAAAACATATAACATATTCTAAAAAAAACAATACAACTTAATTTTGACACTTTGACTCTTAAAACCACATGATATTGATAATAAAATTAGAATAATAAAATCATTCTAGATGTTTACATTTATAATATAACCTAAAGCTTGTAGATTGAATGTGAGCTCGAGTAAATAGGGTGAGTAAATCCCACCTCCAAACCAAATCGCACCCTGCAATAGGTAAATTGTGCCGAGTCATGAGAATGAACCATGCCCATGTGATTAAAGAAGCCACAAATCCTTCCAAATATGTATGGTTCAATCAATGGATCAAATCTATCATGGAATGAAGGTGTCAAGACCACAAATAGCCACCAAAAATATTTGAGTTCAATCTAGCCAATGCGTTATCTAATAAAATATGCCTCTATGGATGATTCACACAAAAATCTCCAATATTTATGCCTCCTGAGGAAGGTAATATGAGCACTATTTTGAGATTTGTTGTCGCAAAGCCAAGAGAAATGATATTGCCTGACTTACAATGCACCAAGAACTAGACCAAAAAAACAAGAAACCCTACTCAATGGATCACTCATCGCTCTAAATAGACACTCGATCAATAGTCTTCCAATTGGGCTTCTTGTTAGGTAATCAACAGAGCCACAACAATGAATGCCTCTAATAATGCCAAGATTTCTTTTCTCTCATAATTGGCACATAATTCTACACAAAGAAAGCACTCCATGGTGGGAGAAGTGGAAGACCTCTATCACAAATGATTAGGACACCCAACACATTGAAAACTATAGAAAATGATGGAATAAACCCACTCTAATTGTGGTGCCCAAAATCCTAAAGAATACACATAGAATCGATTATGCTATGATAGTATCACTACAATAAAAAAAACATCCCCATGTTATTCTCCTACACCCTGCTCTAATACTATATTAGAAAATATGGTAGAAGGTAGAAAATTGTGAACTCAATAACAATATAGTTGGTCTCATCTCTTCTTCCACACACTTTACATATTTATAGGATTCTTAAATATTATTATTTAGAAACTAACATAAAACATCCTAAATGGGTAAAAGTACAAAGCTATGTAACACTTTATAAAGGAAACGACCAACGGTGATCCAAATTTAAAACTTGAATCACTAAAAAGGGACATATATGTTTTGAATTTTCAAATGATGTAAACTAGTAAAATGTGTATTTTTTAGTATATTTTGAGGTTTGTAATTTTAAAAAATTTGAATATAGTTTTAATAAATAACAATTATAATTCTAGTTATTGATAAAAATGCTGAAAATGATGTTCCAATTTTATCGCCAAGCTTTATATAGTAAATTTTCTTTTTTTTTTCCTTTAATTTTTTTGTGTATATTTATAATTTGAAACTTTAGGGAATGTATATTTTGTTTTGCAATTTTAATAAATATATATTTAAAAAAATATATTTAAAGGTTTATATATTAAAATACGATTGTTTCCATTCAACATCAACTTTTATATCGAATATTTATCTAAAATAAAAAACAAATTATACAATCTTAATCTAGATTCTTTTATCTAAGGCATCATATTTTTTTATTTATTTTTCAATAAGTTTTAGTATTTTTCTTAACATGGTAATCAACCTAATATTTTTGTGTTGATAACCTACTTTTAGTATATATATATATATATTATATATATATATATTATATATATATATTATATATGACTACAAAAGGTATTTTTACATTTTTTAAACACGTTATTTATATGAGTAGGAGTTGTTGAATCTTTATTTTTTTCATATATTTTAATTTTTTAGTAAATTGGCCTCAAAGTGGTGCTACATATGCATTTATCCAACAATTTGAGTTGGAAAAGTTGTGGACATATTTAACTTATCTAGAATGAATCTTAATAGATCACATGTTTGACCAAAATTGACTTTTAGTTATAAATACTAAAATTCATTGGTGCTAATAAGTTGGCCAAAAGTGTGACACAACTTTGTACTTTTACCCTATATATTGAGTTGTTTTAACAACTCAATTACAAATAAACATTTCTACCACTATTATAACAAAGTCTAATGAATATTTAATTTTAATACTATGTGAGTTATTACTTTAAATCACTTTACCTCACACACTCTATCCCATGTGAACACTAATTTCCAACATTCCATGTGATAAATGGTGATGGAAAACAAATTATCTACCACATAAGTTTCTTGCAACCTAAAGTAAGCCTTTTGGATTCTATCGTTAAAATTACTTATAGGCTCACTGTTGAACCTTTTAATTTGAGCGAACATGTTATATAGCAAGGAAGGATCTACTGGAATTCTGAACATAGCTAAAAATTTGTTTTCCATGTCTTTCCATGTCTTAATAGAATTACGGGGTAGGTTGATATACCACTGGTAAACTTTATCACTTCATGTGTAAGGAAAAAACCTACACACAACATCTTCATGTTGTATCCTTTCTCTAAAGCACACATCCTTAAAGATACTTGTTGATGACAATGTTACTAGCAGCAATAGTGGAGATAGAATCCTCATAGGAAAACCATGAAAAACCTATCTTTACTAGAAAGACTGGACCAGGAAAACTTAAGGGTCCAAATAAAGAGGAAAAGGTTGACATAGCTTAATCCCAAGGCTCTGGTAGTCTATTCTTGACCATCCTAGGTTCGCTTCAGGGTATGATGTGATTGTTAATCTCAAGGGTTCTATGGTTATCTCTAAATTCTTTAAGAATCATAAGCTTCAGATAAAATATTTTCAATTTGATCATAAAATAATCTCATGCACATGAAAAAACTTTGCTATCACTTAAGTAGATTTAGCTTTAAGAAACAATTTCATTAAAATAAAATCAATTTATTTCCATTCATTCATCTCTTTTTTGGAACATTTTCTGAAATTTAACATCTAATCTAAAATAAAGCATCAAAATACTAAAAAGTACAATTTCTCTCAGCTATTCTCCACGCATGCCCCAAGATTTAATCAAACTAAAGAAAGTTTCTTTATATTTCACCAAATTGCTTCATAGCTAGGCATAAAACAACATGAGATTTTAAAGAAGGGGGTTTAGTTTGGACACTGAGTAGGTTCTATATGCACCAATAAATGACACAAAACACAATTTTGTTTAGTTGAACTAACTAAAGAATAAGAGTGTTGCAAGAATGAAGAAGAACATCTTATTATGCAACTTTTGTGTTTTCATTGATGTCATCATATTATATGAGTTATAATTGCATTGTGCCATATGTTCAAGCTTGATCCAGTATGCAAAAATAGTTATTATCCTTTGATATTTTAGTTTGCAATCCTTTGCTAATGAATATCATAACTTACAATTTTAGGAAATGGTCTTTGGATGCTAGAAGCTTGTAAGTTTAGAATTTCATGTGCAGAAGTGCTTGTATGGCAAGTTGGCATCGCTCAGTTGTTGTATTTTGTTATTAGGTCTATCCTTGGCCAACCTAATCAATAGTTGATGTTATAATGAATTAATTTTGTACATTGCAAATGTATTTGTGACCTATCTTAGGTCCATGCTGACATGTTTTAGTGTACTACATGCTTGAATTTTTTTTTGAAAATTTTTGTACAAGATTGAAGCTGGTAGTTAATATTTTTAGTGAATAAAGGTTGCATCTAATTAGGCCAACCTAATTGATGCTTACAAATGAGTTAGATATATATATATATATATATATATATATATATATATATTGGATAGTTTTTGAGATTGATTGTGTGAAAGAAATGATAGATAAGGATGTGAAGATGAATCAAGGTGAATACATATCTACAGGTATGTGAGTTTATCAGAAGAAGTGTGTAAATTCAGTTTACTGAGCTTCAAAGGAACTGAATCAACACTTCTTCATGTCACTTTACTAGTTCATATTCTGGTTGTAAGCCATTTCTACATTGTATCTTCGTAGGCAATGAGCCTCCCATTTTGGATAGTGAGTTCTGACAGTGAGCTAGCCTTTGTAATATCTTATAGCCATTTATATTATATTGTGAGCTAATCCTCACCATGGTTTTTCCCATTTTGGGTTTTCCACGTAAAAATCTCGGTGTTCATGTGTTGTGTGCTTTTATGTTCTCCTAATGCTCTTTCTCATTCTTATTGTTATATGTATTGGAGTATTTGGATGGTGTATGTTCAATAAGTCTAAAAGATACTAATTCACGCCCCCTGTCAGTATCTTAGGGGTTCAACAATTGGTTTCAGACCATGGTTCCTTCAAAGAAGCCTAACAGCTTGAGGAAGAACTTGAAAATTGAACACATGGATGATAAAGAAGAACTTTAGACAACCCTTGAAGATCTTAAAAAGGCTAAAAATAAAAATAGATATTTGAAAGAAAATATTGATGAGGAAAATGAATGCATCAAGAAATTGAAAAAGCAATTGAAGAAATTCAAAGAAAGACAGAGAAGTAAGTGAGCAATTAAAACAAGAAAATGAAGAGATCAATGGATTGAAGTTGCAAGTGGAGGAAAAGAAGATAATTGAATATTTTCTGAATATAGTGGTGCAAAGCAAGAGTTATGAATGCTCAAGGCTTGAACAAGGTGATCCCACAATACTGGTTTACAAATTTTGGCCAAATTGGACACTAAACTGACTTTTTCTAACTAAATCTTCATTGTTGGGCACTTATAGTGACTAAACCATGAGAAATTTGACAATGATGCAAACTAGTGATTTGTGAAATTTTTTCTATAGATTCTAAATATATTTTTTGTCAAAATTTTTGGAATCAAATTGCACTTTCTTTTCTATCTCATTCGAAAACTAGTTTTTTTCAGTAAACACCATTTTTAAGGAGTGACGCTCACTATATACCGCATAATTTTTTTTCCATGAAGGATAAAATTCTAATTTTTTCAAATTTAGATTTGTAACTATGATATATAGTGCTTCAAACTAGTTTCATAATGTTTTCTTGATTTTTTTTTTTTTTGAATCAAGTTTTGAAGTAGAACTAATTACAATTCAGACATAGGCAGACTGTATAACACAACATTTTTTGTATGTATCAAAATTATTATTTATTTTTGTTGGATCAAGGACTTCAATATTTGGTGCCCTCATATTGTTCAATTTTTTTTTTATAATATTCTATTTTTCCACATTTACAGAATAGAGAACTTGATTTTTGGTGAAAACCCTACATTCACAAGAAATAAAAAATAAATATAATATGAAAATTAAATTTATTTAAAACTATACTTTTTGGGAAGCTTATAATAAGGAATACATACTTACAAAAAATAAATTTTAACTGAACTCATTTGATCCCCCAAAAGGTAAATCAAAAGTAGTTTTTATTAGCATTTTGATAGGTATAAAGGAGACTTTGTTATAGCTATGGTTTAAAACTAGGGGGGTTCTATCCAAGGGGGTTTGACCTAAGGTATTTGATCAAACCCTCTTCAATTGGAATGCTTTAAATGTAAATTTTTAAGGCTTAAATCATTATATTTTCTAAAAATATGTGATTTAATAAAAAAAATAGAATCTGCAAGAAATTATAAACTAGCTTAGTGGGATCAACCAACAAGAAGTGGTAAACCTAATCGAATATCTGAAAAAAAAAATCTATGAAGATAAGTTCAAAACAAGCTCCACCAAGCTCGATGAGTTGATTGCAGGATAGAAACTAGCTATAGACAAAGGTGGTTTGGGAATGGAAGTAGGTGAAAGATCAAAGGCTATGTAGACCCAAAACACAGTGGACAATCAAAAGACTCAAGATAAGGAAAAATAAGAAAAAAATCCAAGAAGCTTTGCTAGAAGACCGCCTATTAGACAACCAAATGCTCAAAGATACCCATATTTCAATGGTTTTTTTTTTCATGTAATAAAATTGGTCACAAGGTAGTAGAGTGTAAAAGTAGAATAAAATAGTATGCTAGATCCTTCTTTGAAGAATGTTTTGCATGAAAGAAATTTGGACATAGAGCTAGTGAATGAAGAACTCAGATGATGAATTGGTTTAAAGGAGGTAGAATGAATCAATATTTTGTTGGCTACTGTTATGCATGTGATAAGTTTGGACACAAAAAAAATCAATAAAAATCAAGGGTTAATGGAGATCAAACAAATCAAAAAAATGTTTTTTTCTAGAATTGCAACAATCCTGGACACATTTCAAGAGTAAGTAGAAGTAAACAGGGAAAACAATCTAATCCAATAAAGAAGAATGAACCAGTAAGGATAATTGACAAGAATGAGGTTAAGCAAGAAATGAAAAAAATATGGAAGAAGAAAGAAGATCTAGTAACATCAAGTGACTTTGTACCCTCATCTAGTGCAGGCAATCCCTTAGGCAATTAGACCCAACATGGTCTTAGGGGGAGCATTAACAAAAAAATATTCAACCCCCTAGATATCTAGTGTTTTAGACATCAGAACAAAGATATGTTGTAAAGAATGAATAAATAGAGCTTATGCAAAAGGAACCAAAAGAAAAGTTGCGTGCATGATCATTTGTGGAGTGAATTCAGATTTTTTAGTGCAATGAAGAAGGTTTTTATTAACTTTTTGAATTCTACCACATTTAGTGTAAATTAGGGAAGCTCATTGATCTATAAAGTGAATTTTTAAGATGCTTTGATCACTTGTGCATTTGAATAAAGTATAGAGAAATTTGGAGCAATATTGAGGTGATTTAAAGAGTGAGTTGGGAAAACCCTAGTTTTGGTTCTCATGAAAGTAAAAAGTATTTTATTCTTCCGTGCTATTGTGGGTTTGTGTGAATCTTCCTTTTAAAATCACTAGAGCTCAGTTTGTTAAAAGATGGAAACCCCCACAGTTGTAAACATGTTAGAAAGACCTAGACCTTCCTACAAGAAGTATTCCATGAAGGTATTCGAAGACAACCCTCTAGGCACCTTCTCATCGATTCCTCAGGGTGTCATACCCACTAATGACACTAGAATGTACATTTGAGTTGAGATTGAAGAGTATAATCACAAAAAATTGATAGATATGTGGCATAATGAGCTCATCGAGGATAATTTCTTGATAACCAAAATATGAAAATATTGTTGCAAAGAAGTTGGATCAGTGGAATCAATTTCCTAACTTTAGTTCCACTCTTGATGACAAGTATGTTAAACCTACTCATATGAGAATTAATGATAAGTTTTTATGCAAAAAAAGACCTCACCTAATAACCAAAGAAGTGATCAAGGTTTGTTACTAGACTCTATGATACCAAACTGGTACAGGTGCTAAAGTCAATGAAAAATGAAGTGGTAATGGAACTCACCATAGCAACATTTGATAGAAGAGCTCTTACAAAAAAACTATTACCAATCTTGTTGGGAAGTATGAAACTATAATAATCGGTCACAAGATCTACTTCACAAATAGGTAAAATTCTATGTCTGATACTGCTATATACACTGGATCTGACATGGAAACAAATGGAGTAGAATATGATTTGTGTGAACTTCTCTAACAATAATTGTTTGAAAATTTTAAGATGACAAGTGAAAAGAAATATTCATTTAAGTTTGGTTCCTTGATTATTTGTCTGTTGTTCTACTTTCTTAGCTGGCTTCATGGAAGAGATGATGTGGTAATTTGGTGTACATCAAGACCTATTGGACATAAAAAATTTGAATATATGCACAACTTGGGTGACTTAAAGAATGAAGACAATGTTCTAACAACATTATTTTCTATATTCAAAAGGAACATGAATGAACGAGAAAGGATCCCAAGGAAAATTGTTGAAAAGTACAAGCATGATATTATATTTCATGTCTCGACAGATGAGTGTATGATTGAAGCAATTGAACCTTAGACTATCTGGATCCAACCATTGGGTTATGAAGTTACATCGGACAAAGAAGAAGGCTATGTACAAGTTTTAATAAAAATCCAAAAAGATTCCAGTGAACCAAGAGTAGGCACATATGAAGAAAAATCTATGGAAGTTTGCATGAAGCATAGGATGCATGTGATAAGAAAGAATGTAGATCAAATGCATAGAAAGGATGGCTTCACTGATGAACATATTGCATAGGGAAGAACAAAGGGAGAGCTGATGACTAGAGAATCATTAGGACTAAGGAGATCCAAGAGGACTACTCCTTCAAAACCAACCGCAACTTCTACATCAGTGAAGGTAGAGCTTAGTGCTCTTGGTAAAGTCGAAGGCCCAAATCCTTCTGAGCCATGTACAAGATCAGGAAAAATGAAAGAGACTCCTTTGGTGGCACCATCCAATAGAGGTAAGAAGGAAAAGGCAATAAGGGAAAAGAACCTTAGTATCACTAAAGAAAAAGAAGAAGAGTAGGAAGACCCTATAGCCAAATTGATAAGGAAGAAGAAAGATAACATGTTGGGTATGTGCAGGATCATTATGGGCCAAAAAGTGGTGATATGGTGGGTATGTGTAGGGTATGTGGCTGAATTTTTTTCTTTCACCAAAAATTAATAAAACGAAAAGGGTTTTTAAAGGATATTCTTAGCTTTCCAACAATATAAATTATGCTTTACTTTGAATTTCATAAATAATTATTATTTATTTTCTATTTGAGTTACAACTAAAGTCCTGGTTGATAGGCTGATTGAAAAACATCTATAGCTTTCAAACGGTAGATACACATTTTTTGAATCTAAAACATGTGTCACATTCTATGCTTTGCATACTATAGGATTAAAAAAAATGAATTTCATGAAGTTTTGACCAAGTTAAGGTGGTCAGACATACAAGTTTTTATATTTTTTAAAAGTTGTAATAAAAAATTCATAATTAACTATAATTTACTTTGAATAAAATTACGAAAAAATATGCATCACATTGGGACATGAGTCCTCTACTTATATCTAAAATCTTATAAAAAAATATTATCATTTTATTGTGGTTAGGGTGGTCAGATAGACACCTAATTCTCATTTTTTCTCTAAAATTTAAGTACTATTGCATTGAAATTTCAAATTTTCACCAAATAGATTTTCTATTTTTAGATAAACCTAGTATTTTAGAAACTACATTCAATTTGCTATAGATTCTATTTTACATATTTTTGAAATAATATAGATAACTTATTCAATGTTTTATGTCAAGTTTCCTAACTCTATTTTTTTTAATGTTTTCACCACTCAAGTGCCTATTTTTTCCATGATGATCCTACACATTCCTTGTTCTCTAATCTAGGTGCTTCATAGAAAGTAAGTGTTGGAAGCAAGAGATAGATATATGTGTCATCCTCTGAAGAAGATGAAGAATAGGGTTTTGGTGTTCATGTGCACACCAAACTAGACTTGAAGAAGGAAAATATTTCAAGAGAGGCGTCTCCAAACTAGGAAGAACAAAAGGTCTAACCGGTAAGACCTAGTTCCCCTCTCAATTTAGAGGAATTAGTTAGTAGATTACTACATTTTGAAGATATATGCTGTGTCCTACAAAAAAATTTATACTCAAGTAAGTAGAGACGATAGGAAAACATTGATTTTAGCTATTATTCAATATGCTATTACTTTGGAAGTTAGTTTGGACTATGTTAAGTCTAATGTACCTAATAAATTATGGGATTCCTAGATTGAAAGAAGATCAAAGGCTATTGAGTTCGAATAAAAGATAAGAAATGAGGCATTTGAGAAAATTGGGTCCTCCTTCACCACAAATGATATGGAAATGTTGAAGATGGAGTGCTCAAAGATGTTTCAAATGAAGAAAAGGGTGAATACTTTGATGAAAAAAGATAAAAGGAAAATAAGAAAATAAAGAAAGAAACTACAGAAGCCACCAGGGGTATGGCTACGAAATATGGTATGTTTGGTATACTCCCATATGGTTCTGCACCAAAATCAAGAGAAGAGGATTCTGTAGAGGTAAAGGAAGAAATTACTCTAGAAATAGGTGTTACAGATGATCCTCTAAAGACAAAGAAACATAGTGAGGAAGAAACTAGAGTAGAGAAGCTTGTTGTTGTCCCTCTGAGACAAGTTGAAGGAGAAAGAGATAAAGATGAAGGTGAAATGAATGAAGAAGAAAGAGACAAAGATGAAAAAGAAGAAGAAGAAAAATTAGAGGAAGAAGAAAGAGTAGAGGAAGAAGAAAGAGATGGGGAAACTGCCAGTAACAATGAAGAACAAAGGTAGGTTGTGGAATCATAATGGTCCTCTGGAGAATCCTCCTTCGACAATGATGTATTAAAAGGATTATTATCCAATAAAATAAGGTTCTAGCCGGTAATTCCTCCAAAACTTCTATGACTCCGCATGGTTTAAGGTAGTTTGGATTTGAGAAAAATATCTCCCATTCACAAATTGGTGTTAGGGGATACATTGCATGCATCTAGAAGAAAAGAAATTTTGGAATCACACCAAAAGGGGATAGAGCTTATTGATGATTCCTCCAAAACTTTCCAAGAGGCCACCCCCACTACACTAATTGATACATATCTCACTCTGGTAGAAAATATGAAACTTCTATTGGACTTCTTCAAGGAGTATTCCTCCAAACTAGGTGAGAAGACTAGGCACTAGATTGAGGAGAAAATGGCAGAGAAAAGGCATTCAAAACTTAATGATAAGTGTGCTCTAGCACACACAAATGTGGAAAATAGTTTGGAATTTGTGCGTGTTGGAATTTGTGGATGTGTTCTTGATATGTGGTTTTCATTGATGTCAACACTATTAGAACTTGGTATATCACTTGTTCTATATGTCGAGGATATTGAGAAAATTGTAAGAGAAAGTGTTTTAGATTCCTACTGGAACTGTGTAGGTCATGAAGGTCTGATGTTCTATACATTGAAGATTAGTTGGTTTGGATTAAAGGGTTTATTGTTGAGTATATCTAGATCATTTACAAGAAGTTTCAGAGGTCCGCATGAATTTTTGAGTGTGTTGTGGTCTAACAGTGTTTCTATGGTCTTTGTTAGTGTTTTTGAATGAAGATTGTGTGATTCTATTGATCTCAGTTGTTGTGGATGTTTCTCTATTGTTTCTTGGTGCTCTTAGATGTCTCTAGATCATTCTCTATCTTTTTGGTATGTCCACATTGACCGATGAACTTGTGATTGAATATATTTTCTTGAGCATGTTCATTTTTCATGTTCCTAGCTGACATGTTGGTGGTAGCGTGTTGTAGATATTTGTGTTGAAAGTAACTAAAGTCTTTTTGTGTTGGAGATGTTAATTTGGGTCTCCACTATGTTGTGGCTGACCTTGGTGGATTCGCATTAAAATTTTATTTGTAAATTTGGGCCGACATTGCAAATATGTTCTATTTTCTGGGCTGACTAAGTTGTGATGAAATATCATGTAGTTGATATATAAGTGTGATTATTTAATCAGTGAAGTGTGTGCTTCATGTGCTCCTATGGGTGTATGTGTGAATATCATTCTATTATAGAGTAGAGTGTGAAGAATATTGTGCGAAGTGTGAAGAAGTGTTGAGCTTAATTGGAACTGTAATTAGGTTTGTGCAAAAGCTATTTTCTCAATTCATACCCTCTGGATTTTTAATCCTACTCTATTGGATAGTGAGCCCCTTTTTTATTTGAGCAGTGAGCTCGAGGCAGTGTTCCTGAATGCATGTGCATTATGCTCATTATTTCTCATTATAATTTTAACATAGTATAATCTTGTGGACTAACATCCACCATGGTTTTTCCCCTAACAGGGTTTCCAAGTAAAAAAATCTTGATGTCCTTTGTCTCTCTGATGTGTTAATTGCTTGTGGTTAATTTCTTATTCATCAGATCTAAGATTAAAATTAAGATAGGTTGGAAAAGTTTAAATTTTTGTAACAACTAATTCACCCCCCCTCCTCTCAGTTGTCTATCTTTGTTTTTCCAATAGTGCAAACATGTGAGTCTGAAGCAAATACTTTATTTTCTTATTGCATAAAGTGGTCAGATTCCACACAAAGTATCAAAGATCTCATAGACTCCATTGAGTCTCAGTTAACATTTGTTTTCATTACATACAATGCATCTAAATATGGTGACAAGTCAACTTGGAATCCTATCACTACCCATAGAGAGAAATTATTTATTCTACAGAAGCATAAATAAGACATCATCAAAAGATTCGGCCAGTTAGGTGATCTTGTGAGAGTGGAGTACACTCTAGTGGCCAATGCAAAAAAAAAAGAAAAGATCAATATAACTCCATGCACTCTAGATGATGCAGAAGAAATCTTGATGGATTAGAATCTCTGAATAGAATGTTGATATCTGCTAAGAAGAGTTGGGAGAATGGAAAGTCAGCATGGGAAGGTATTCTCAAGGAGCTTCAAGGATCACCTTCCTCTGGGTAATGCTTTTTCAGTTATACATACACTGTTCCAGACCACCCTTATATATATTCATATTTTTGGACCACCCTTTCTCCTTAATGTCAAAGGGAGAAAAAATGTCATGAAGAGAAAAGGGGAGAGTGTGTTGCTCATATGAGGTTTGTACATTCTTTTCACACATGTTACAAACAATGAAAAAGGAGTTTATTGTTGGAAGAATGAAGAACATCCCATTATGTAGCTTTTTTTTTAACATTGATGTCATGTTATATGAGTTATAATTGTATCACAATAGGGTATGTGCAGGATCATGATGGGTCAAAAAGTGGAAATATGATGGGTATGTGGCTCACAACTATTTTCTTACCCAAAATTGATGAAATGAAAAGGGTTTTTAAAGGAGATTCTTAGCTTTCCAATGATATAAATTATGGTTTACTTTGAATTTAATAATTAATTATTATTCATTTTCTATTCAAATTATGACTAAAATCATGATTGATAGGCCGATTGAAAAACATCTATAGCTTTCAAACAATATCACATTTTTTGAATCCAAAACATGCATCACATTCTATACTTCACATACTATAGGTTTAAAAAAAGAAAAAATGAATTTCATGAAGTTTTGACCAAGTTAAGGTTGTCAGACATACAAGTTTTTATTATTTTTTAAAAGTTGTAATAAAAAGTTCACAATTAATTATTTACTTGGAAAACAATTACAATAAAATATGCATCACATTGGGGCATGAGTCCTCTACTTATATCTATAACCTTATAAAAAAATATTATCATTTTATTGTGGTTAGGGTGGTTAGAGAAACACCTACTTCTTATTTTTTCCCTGAAATTTAAGTACCACTACATATATATTTCAAAATTTTACCAAATAGTTTTTTGTTTTTTAAACAAACCTAGTAGTTTAGAAACTACATTCAATTTGCTACACATTCTATTCTTACATATTTTTGAAATAATATAGATAACTTATTCAATTTTTTACGTCAAGTTGCCTAATTTGATTTTTCTAATTTTTTTGCCACTTAAGGGCTTGTTTTTTCCATGATGATCCTACACATACCCAATAAGTTCAAGTTTGATCTGGTATTTAGAACCGGTATGGAGAAAAAAATTATTATCCTTTGGTATTTTGGTCTACAATCCTCCACTAATGAATATCATAACTTATGGTTTTGGAAAATGGTCTTTGGATGCTATAAGCTTGTTAGTTTAGAATTCCATGTGTACAAGTTCTCGTATGTCGAGTTGGCATCACTCAGTTGTATTTTGTTATTAGGTCTATCCCTGGCTGGCCTAATCAATAGTTGATGTTTTAATGAATTAATTTTGTGTTACAAATGTATTTGTGACCTATCTTAGGTCCATGCTAACATGTTGTAGCCTACTACATGCTTGAATTGTTTTTGGAAAAGAATTTGTACAAGGTTGAAGCCAATAGTTAATCCTTTTGGTGAAAAAGGGTTGCATCTAACTAGGCTGACCTAATTGATGCTTGTGGAAGTGTCAGATATATATATTGGATAGTTTTTGAGATTTTTTGTGTGAAATAAGTGATAGATAAGGATGGAAAGATGAATCAAGGTGAATACATATATGTTGGTATCGAGTTTATCAAAAGAAGTGTGTAAAGTCAATTTACCTACTAAATCAACACTTGTTGGGTGAACTTTATCAGTTCATATTTTGGTTGTAAGTCATTTCTACATTGTATCTTTGTAGGAAATGAGCCTCCCATTTTTTACTGTGAGTCATGGCAGTGATCCACCCTTTGTAATATCTTATAACTAGTTATATTATATTGTGAGATAATCCTCACCGTGGTTATTCCAATTTTGAGTTTTCCATGTAAAAATCTTTGTGTTCATGTGTTGTGTGTTTTTATGTTCTGCTAATGTTCTTGCTCATTCTTGCACTGGAGTATTTGGATGGTCTATGCTCAATAAGTTTAATAAGATACTAATTCAACCCCCCCTCTTAGTATCTTGGGTGTTCAACAAAGAGAATGGGTGCTTTATAACCTAATTCATAGAACACCATTTTTCTCCTATTATCATTGAATAATTTCCTAGGAATCTTAATTGGATTGACTATCAACCTCAAAGGTGAGTCAATTATCAATCAAGGACTAGGAGGGTGTTCTTTAGGCTCTGAGGGGTTCACCACCAAGAAAAGGCTTGGAAAAGACAAATAAGCATTCAACTCACAAAACCTAATAATGCAAGCTAAATAATGAATGCAAATGACAATTATGCAGCAAGAAGTTGGGATGTGTGTACATGGGAAGTCTAGAAATGTGTTGAGGATTCCAGAAATGCAAAAAAAATGTCATAATATGCTATGGAGGACTAAGACACCCTTACGATTGTCTTAGTCTTGCTATTTTTGTTTAGGGAAAATGTAGAATCTTGGGATGTGAGAACCAGATCTAAAAGAATTTATTAAAAATACCTCCAGGAGGACTAAGATGCCCTTATTTTTTTCTTAGTCTCGATTTGAATTTTCATAATTTATAAAGGTGATCGTAAGGCTCAATGTTTGCACCTTCTTCTTCTCAGATCTCAGGCCCTGAAATTTCTAGATTTGGCCTATAGGTGAGTTTCCGTAAAGATGACAACTTTAGAATGCAACTTTGTAGCTTTTCACTTCAAATGATCTTCAATTCTTCAACCTTAATATGAAATTACAAACACACAAGGGCGGAAATTTTTTTTGATTGCTAGTGAATGGGAGTTTTCCTTGGTTAAACCCCTTTCTTGGTAATTAAACCAAATGATCAAATGAATGAAATGAAGCATGAAATATGAAATATGTGAATGATATCACCTTGGGTGATGTCTTGTGAAGAAAATATACAATCTACCATGTAGTGGCCATGAAGAATGTAGATCTTGGATCCTTGGATATGATGTAAATAATGGTTACAAATAGATATTCAATGCTACATCCACAATCTTGGGTCAACAACATCAATGGATGCACTAAACGCTTGACATGATGCTTGAATCTTGATGATGGCTCAAAATGGTTGATGAATTTGTCTTGAATGCTCTTGTTGACTTCAACTTGCTATTACGAATTCTCTCACAAAAGTCTTGATGATAAATGAGTGGAGGAACCTTGTATTTATACTTATTCATGCTTAATATCTTGAAATTACACCACAACAAGCCAACATATGATATCATTAATTAAAGGAGGCTAAATCTTGCCAAAACCTGAAATTAAATCCCAAAAATACCTCAAGGGGGACTAAGATTCCCTAGGTGGAATGTTAGTCCCAAGGCTAAAAACATAGGGAACATACACAAAAAGGGGGCCCATATAAGATTCCTTAAAATCAGGGTGTTAAGACCTTTGGTGGAAAGAGACACCCTAGGTGGTGTTTTAGTTGTGACCCAAAAATCAGGGATGCTCAGTCAAAACCATTAAATTATCATGTATCTAGTGGAAAAGGTCGAGGTTAGGAAAAAAAATATATAATTTATAGGGCTTGTAGATGCAAAATAGGACCAAGTAAGACATAAATAGTGATAAATAAAGCAAGGTAGGCCCAAAAAATGTGAAAATTCAAGGGTATGAATTTTACTATACTACATTTAGCCCCTAGTTTAGTGAGAGGATGAACTTACTTCAAAATCAAACTAAAGTAGCCAACCACAGAATCAAGAGGGGTTAAAATATACAAATGCTAGTAAGGTAGGATTACAATAACCAAGAGGATGTCAAAGCCCCTAGGATCAAGATCTTATTGAAAACCAACATAAGAACAAAGGAACACACTTATGGATGATATATGAAGCCATAACCAGATCACAAACATACACCATCAAAGATAGAAAAAAAAGGAAAAAGTGTACAAGAAAAAGGAACCAGTCTAGGTTGTTTGTTCAAGAGAGGTTTACAAGTGGAATAGGCTATCCACTATTCAAACAAAATTCATTCTCACAAGGGATAGTGAATCTAGGTGTCCACTAGGTGAGCCCCAAGAGGTCCATATCAAAGCCATACCCCCATGACTATTATAAGGACAAAAGAAAGAAAATACACACTCACAAGGGCTAGTGAAGCTAGTTGTTCACTAGGTGAGCCCCAGGGGACCATATCAAATCCATACCTCCATGACTTTAATAATGTGCATAAATGCAACACAACAAGAAAGAGGGATAAATTCAAAGGCATTTTTTCTTTGTTCACGTAAGGCCTCATCTTAGGGAACATTGTGCTTAATGTCTCGAAGATAGGACAAGTCAAATAAATATCACACTCTCAGAGGAAATCAAACACAATGAAACCACCAAGAAAAGGATGCATCACAAGAAAATGTAAATCACACAATGAAACATGAGTGTTGATGTATGCCCCCACTTTAAGGAGGTTGCTAACACCATTAATGTGAGCAATTTCTTTAAACCAGACTAATACATGAGAGCTTATTCAGAAATCCCTATGCCAATTTATATGTTTCCAACAAGATACATCAAGTAATATGATGGAAGGTTTTCTTAGGACATCACATGCAAGCCAACTTAAGGAATGTCATCCACATCTCAAGATTTCTCTTATATATACATGAGAGGTGGTCAACTAGCCGAAAGAGGCAACAACAATTGATATATGAGGACAAGGCTACCTATCCCCTTTCTCCCACTTATTTAAGGACAAGGGTGAGCCGAAATTGATGAGATGAATGCTAGAGTGAAAATTAGTATCGATTAGAGGATTTAAGTGCCCCCACATAAGGAAGAGAACCAAACTCCTTAAGATGTTTGATTTTATTACTCAAATCCTTACATTCATTGGTAGAATGACCATGCATGCTATGATATTCACAAAATGAAGTCTTTAAAAAAAATTTCTTTCATGTTCTTCAAGGGAGGGATATCAAACGATCTTGGAGGAGTCTCAACAAGATAATTTCTGATTATTAAAAGTAGAGGATGTTTTGTTATTTTCTGACAATGATATCTCTTGCTTAGTATAGGATGTCATACCTACACAAGACTCTTTAGAATGTGATATTTTTCTCTCCTTTATTGGAGGGTGTAAAATATAACGATTTCAAATCATTAGTGTTTTGTGTGATTACATTGAAATTAAGCAAAGATTTCTTTGTTTCTTGCAAAGGATAACAATCAAGACCACTAGTGTCTATCAATTAGGGATGCACTACTATTAAATTTGACTTAGAAGAATATTTTATGATAGTGTTGATGCTAAGTGAAGGCTTGTTTCATGATTTTATTTCTATGAAAGGAGAACAACCAAGACAATGATTTTTTTCTTGTGTGTTAGGCTCTATAGGGACACAAATACCTTGTTCTCTAGCACCACATCCTTTTCAGTTATATCTCAGTTGTTTCATAAGTTCGTAACATTTTTCATTTATTTTGGATTTGGTGGTTGCTCATGATTAAGTTCATCAACTTTTTTGTGTAATTTGTTATCTTTTGTTCTAAAGTGGTTGAGGTGGATTCTTTCAAAGTGTCATCCAAATTTTGTGTTGACATTACCACTTTTTCTTTTCCCTTTTCAAAGTCTTTATTGATGATCTTGTATTTTCCAATGAATGTTGGTTTGAATTCTAAGGAACCCAAATTATCTTCTAATAGCTTTGTTATTTTCTCAATGTGTTTTTCTTTGTCTTTTTGTTGCACGGGTTTCACTTATGTAGTTGTTGTTAACATTTTCAAAGGGTTTTCCTTGTTTTTGTCAATGTTCAAACAACTATATGGTTTAGGATCAGCTTCAAGCATGTCGAATTTTTTGTTGTGGATATACCTCATTTCATGATAAAGAGTAGAAGGCACCCCATCATTGCATCAATCCATGGTCTACCTAAAAGGAGATTGTATGAAATATCATGAGGCATAATATGGATCATTGTTTGCAATGTAAATTTTTCAACTTTAAGAGGTAATGTAATCACCCCAAGCAATTTTTTTCCCATATTATCAAATCCCTTAATATATAAAGAATCAGGTTTAATTTTTTGATTTATTGGCACCATGATTATCCAAAAGGCTTACACTACACACATTTAAGGTTGAGCCATTATCAACAAGTGTTCACTTTATCCCTATGCTATTATATTGAGCTATAATCATGAAAGCATCAAATTATTTTTTCACCTCCAAAGGAGGGAGCTCACTTTGGTGGAAAACAATATCAACATTTATTCCTTGAATTATTGTTCCTATGTCATTCAAGTTTGCACTAGAGGGATCCACAACTTGTTGCAAGGCTGTTTGAAGCATAGTGTGATAATTAGGTGAACTCTAGATTAGGTCCCATAGGGATATCTTTGTGGGAGAATTCTTAAGTTGTTCAACAAAATCATACTCCTTTCCACTTTTTGAAGGAAAACAAGGGGAACTATGAAAGATAGGATTATGCAATGGTAGGGATGTTGAAGGTGTTTTTCTTAGTCATTGATTGTTCCTAGTGTTGTATGTATGAGAAATGGTATTGTAGCTTAGTAGTTGTGAAACATTGTTCTTAGGTGGTTCAAGGATAATGATGGGTTTTCTTTGAACTTGTGGTTTTTGAGAGGGTGGATAAATGATAAATTTAGGATCGGGAGAGTACTCCATGGGGTATCTAATATGTATAGCCTCAAAAGACTTATTGTTATTTTCATGATCTCTTAGTGAAGAGGAGTCTAATGTTACTTCATTATCTACATCTAAGGAATTATGATCATCAATTTTCTCATTTTCTTGCACTATGGTATCTTCCCTAGTAGGAGAGTTTTTAGGAGGAAAACTACAAATGAAATATTCTTGACATTCGAGCATTGGCTTTTCCAAAATGACTTCATTGCAAGTAGGGGAATGACCAATGGAATTCTCTTGTTCAATAATTTTTTATCTAGAGGGAGAGAGGCAAATAGGATTTTTGTGACTCATAGGTTTGATCTTCTAACACTACAATATATTCTTCATAGCTAGGAGATATATCAGGAGAAGGATAGCTATGATCTTCCTGATTCCTAGTGATTTCATTCTTGTTTTCTAGGGTCTCATTCTCTTGTGCCATAACTTCTACCCTAGCAGGAGAGCTTTTAGGAGAGAGGAAAACAAAAGGTTCATCACTCTCCATTATTATGTCATGTAAAGTAAATTCATCACTAATAGGGGAAGCATCAATAGAAGGACCACTATGGTTTTGATTATTACAAATAGTTAAATGATTTTGTTCAAATAGGTCTTTCCAAATGATAGGAACATTAGGATTTTGGTCCACATGTCTTGCTGAAAAATGTTATTTTTATGATCATTCATGATTTTATCCTCTTTTACTAAAGCCTTCTTATAGTTAGGGGAGGTGTTGAGAGATTGATTTGGGATAATAAAGTGGTTTTAATGACCCAATCTTCTTGTGTTATGCTATCTTTCCAAGGGGGGGAGAGAGACAATCAAGACTCTCATGATCCACAATGATTGTGTCTTCTTTCACCAAGATACATTCATCTCTGGTAGGAGAGGCATCGGGAGAAGAACAATAATGTTTTTCATGATTTTCTATATGAACCATAGATTTTTGGGTGCTATGTACTTCTCGTACACTCTTAGGGTTTTTCACCTAAGAGGAGAGAAATAGGCCAAAACCTAGGTGGTTCACTCAAACTAGTGCAAGTATGATGGAAATATGAATGAAATGTGCCTAGATGAGATAAAATAAATTCAAATAACTGATAAAAGCTATTGATTTTTAAGTGAAAACTATTGAAATGAAACTTGTTGGAAAACACATTGTCATATGCAAAAACACCTAGAAATGAATGTAAATTGCAACAAAAATGGGTGAAACTGAAAGTGTATACCTGAGATCTTGATGGAGATTGGAAATGACTTCTCAAATGTTGTTGATGCTAGAAATTAGGCCTACATGGACTCATTCACCATTCTGGGCAAATTAGTCCTTTTGAGAAATTGTCCTGAAACCCATTTCGAATAAATGGGTATCCAAAATTGCAAAGAACACTTTTTAGGCCTAGAAATGGGAATCATTAACCACTAATGGTGAATGATTCCAATTCAAAAAAATTGAAAATACAAAAATGGAAATAGAGGTCCTTGGTATGCACTTCAGTTCCTAACACGTGTCCGCCTCTGAAAGTTTGATTTATGGGTCTCAAAGTGACTTTTTGTTGATTTTTTGCCTTAGAGAATGAAGAAAAGACTTAAAAAAAAATTCAACTTGATTCTTCATGATTTCCAAGCTTCCAAGATGCCTAAATCTACAAACACACAACATGAGAAGGAGAAATGTTGCATGTTAGGGCAATGGGGTTCACCTTTGTCAAACCCCTTTTAGGTAATTAAACCAAATGAAGATATAATATGAAGAACAAACATGAAATGAAGGGATTAATACCTTTCCATGAAGATTGATCTTGGATTACTACAACAACATGGAGAATCAACCCTTGAATGTCTAAAAATGTTATCCTAGTAACTTGAGATGATAAAACCCTAACATGCTTGGAATGAAATAGAAGAATGATGGATGAGTAATGAAGAATGGTTATGATTTAGGGTTTAGAGACTTGTATTTATATGAAATTCACCTTATTTTATCTTAAGTGGATCCCTAAGGCTGACATGGAGAAAAATAGAACTTAAAATCCAACTTTTTCCTACTCAAAACTCAAAAATGACCCAAATGGGACTCATTCGCCACCTTGGACGAAATAGTCCCACATGGAAAGGACTCATTCACCACAGATGGTGAACTAGTTTCAAAGGGGTCCATTTGCTAGCTAGGTTGTTGGGAGATAATAAAATTATGTTTATATGATAACTTAGTTGGCCATTTCATCAAATTATGCCTTGGGATGACCAATATGGGGTCATAGGGGCCTATTAATGATGATGTAAAGCTCAAATTGGGACACAAAATTCAATGTGAAAGTGTGATTAAATACACTTTAAAACATTAAAATGAGGTCCACTTAGCCTAGAAAGGCATGACATCCAATTTGAATGTGTAAGACACATTACAACAATAGATTATCATTAAGTTTAATTTACAAGCCTCGTAGATTAGTGTGATAATGCTATTAAATACATTTTATAATGTTGAATTAAGGGAAGATGGGTTCAAGTCTAGAAAATCATGAAATTCTTTTACAACACTTTGCAACACCTTTACAAGACATTGCTAGATGCATGTTTTTCAATTTGCAAGGGTCCAAGACCTAGTGTGGATGTGTAAAACACCTTGCAACACTAAATCAAGGACTCATTAAGTCTAATTTATCATCAATTATTCCCAAGATCAAGCAAGTAAATACCTTTTTCTATGGTACACTATGCTTGTATCTTCTCGTATTATATCATCCACACTAATAGGTAATGTAATATTAAGGATTATGCCAATTATTTGTTCCTTTTTCTCTAAGATGTTCTCATCACTATGAAAGATAGTAGAAAGATGACTAATATTTTTCTTAATGACCTCATTGTTGTACTCTAGATTGAACTCATAAGAGGGGATATTGCACTTATGTGATCCATTTTTAACCATATCAAAGCCACATCTCTTAAAAGAAAAAATGCTATCATGGAAAAGTAAAGAAAGTGCAATGCAATGATCTAAAGTCAAATGTTTAAGTGAAATTTTAAGATTTGAAACAAGGTAATTTGTTGATTACACTATGCAAAAACCTGAAAGATGAAATGTTGTAAATGAAAATTTGTAATTGATTAATGCATGAAATGAAGCACTTTAAGCTAGATTTAGTGAAATGCATTTAACAAAAATTCAACCCACTGAAGTAGATAAAAAATGAAAGAAAATAAAAGCACAAAAAAGCATATTTAAACCCTAAAAATTAGAACTTCAAAGTCAATAGGGACTAAGATGCCAGCAAGGGTGTCTTGGTCCTAATGAAGGAATTTGGAGGGTATAGAAAGTGGAACAGAAAGCACACAACTCAAACAGGGTTCTAAGCCAAAAACCCATAGATGGACTAAGATGCCAAGACGGTTTTTTTTATCCTATCGGAGGTTTCACTTAGAAAAAAAATAAATTATAGGTTGATAACATTGTTCCCAGGTTGCCTACCCAGGGATCTAATGTTTAGAAATAGAAAAATGTGCAAATAAATGAAAGAAAAAGTGACTAATGACAAACAAATGGATGCTAAGTTGAATGAATTTTTTTTCAATTTTCAATGTTATAACAATATTTCTAAATGCAATAAGGATGATGAATAATTCACTTTTTAGTTTTTAAATGAGATAAGATAATGCAAGAAAGAAAAAATGCAACCCATAAGCACTTTAACTAATGCAAATATGAGAAATTGTAGATGCAAGATGCAATGCATGAATGAATGCAACCTAGATCTAGGACCTTAATGAACTCCAAATAAAAAATATGAATATCCAAAATGTCGGGTTCACCAAAATGAAAAATAGGAAAATAGGAGATGCTTTATGGCCTAGGTCATAGAACACCTCTATTCTCCTATTGTCACTCAATTATGCCATAGGGGTCCTAATTGGATTGAGTATCAACCCAAAGGTGAGTCAATTCACAACAAGGAAGACCTATGAGGGGGGGTTCTTTAGTCTCTAAGGGATTCACCACCAAGAAAAATCTTGGAAAAGATAAATAAGCATTTAACTCAGAAAACCTAATAATCCAAGCTAAATTATGAATGCAAATGATGAAATTATGCAATAGGAAGTGAGGATGTGTGTACCTGGGAAGTTTGGAAATGTGCTAAGGATTATAGAAATGCAAACATGTTGTCAAAATATATTATGGAGGAATAAGGTGTCCTTACTATTGTCTTAGTCCTGCTAATATTTTTTGGGGTAGATGCAGAATCTTAGATGTTAGAAATGGATCTAAAAGAATTTATGAAAAATACCTCCAAGAGGACTAAGATTCCCTTACTATTATCTTAGTCCCAATTTGAATTTTTGAAATTTATGAAGGTGATCCTGAGGCTCAATATGTGCACTTTCTTCTTCTTAGATCTCAAGTCCAAAACTTCCAAATTTGGCCCTTTAGGCGAGTTTCCTTGAAGATGACAACTTTGCAATGTAACTTTGTAACTTTTCACTTCATATGATCTTCAAGTCTTCAACCTAAATCTGCAATTTCAAATGCAAATATAGTGAATGGGGGTTTTCCTTGTCAACCTTTTTGGTAATTAAACCAAATGATCAAATGAATGAAATGAAGCATGAAATATGAAATATGTAATTGATATCACCTTGGATGATGTCTTGTGAAGAAAACCTATAATCTACCATGTAGTGGCCATGAAGAATGTAGATTTTGGATCCTTAGATATGAAGTGAAAAATGGTTGCAAATAGATCTTCAATGATTTGTCCACAATCTTGGCTCAACAACATGAATGGATGCACTAAACCCTTGAAATGATGCTTGAATCTTGATGATGGCTCCAAATGCTTGATGAATTTCTCTTGAATGCTCTTGTGGACTCCAACTTTCTATTAGGAACACTCTAACAAAATTCTTGATGTGAAATGAGTGGAGGAACCTTGTATTATACTTATCCATGTTTAATATCCTAAAATTACACCACAACAAAGTTGATATATGAGATAATTAATTAAAGGAGGGTAAATCCCGCTAGAATTTGAAATTAAATTTTGAAAATACCTCAAGGGGGACTAAGAAAACCTAGGTGGTGTTTTAGTCCCAAGGCTAAAAACTTGGGCCACAGATACCAAGAAGGGTCCCATTTAAGATGCCTTAAAATTAGGGTCCCAAGAGCTTTGGGGGACAAATATGCCCTAGGTGGCATTTTAGTCCTGGCCCAAAAATCAGGGACACTTAGATAGAATCATTGAATTATTACTTATCCATTAGAAAAGGTCGGGATTAGCCCAAAAAATATATAATTCATAGGGCTTGTAGATGCAAAATAGGAGATTAAGACATGAATAGGGATAACTAAAGTATGGCCAGCCAAAACAAGTGTGAAAATGCAAAGGTATGCATTTTACTACACTACACTAACAAACCAGCTACAAAAGATAAATGAGATAGGTAGCTATAAAATTGGCTTTGATATTGATTAAGTTCTATGTGCATACAAGTTTTTAATCCTAAATGATTAAAAAAATAGGAAGAAAGAAGAAAAATTAAAGAAGTTTTGGTTCTTTTGACATCAACAAATTTTTAACTTAACTTAAACAAAAGGTAAACCCTGGCTTTTTATAGAAGAAAGATATAGGTAGGATAAGACAAATAAATGAGAGGACATCAAAGGGATGAATCAAATCAAGGAATGTGGAATGTGGTGACTCGTAAGAGAATTGAAAACAAAGTCAATGAAGGTCAACCTTCATTTTCATGTTGATGTTCTTTAGGTGTTTCATTTTCTTATTATAGGGGTTCCTTCTTGGAACCAAACAAATCTACCAAACATAATGTAATAAATTTCCACACATAAAGAATGATCAGGTGGAATTTTTGTTCCTACATTCAGGTTCAAACTCGGCTTGAACATTCTTGGGAATGAGTAATCCCCATAATGAGTACACCTCTCGAAGCATGCTTAAAATACAAAGTTCCAGTTTCTCGATACCCGGTGCTCTCTTGCAATGTACTTTATTATTTGATGAGCTTCCAAAGTGTACTATTGAACCTAGTAACATCATTGAATTTGCTTGCAACCTTAGTTTTCCTAATTGTCCATACCTGAACTTTGCATCACAATCTGCTTCTCCTACAATCACAAATTCTACCTATTAAATCCATTTTAAAACATTTATAAAAATATCATGTATATAAAACCATCATTAATTAGTTATCATTATAAATCCATCATAAATAACACACTTTCAAGAAAGTTATATATTATCATGTAATTATCTTTTAGACGAGGTTATCGAGCCATCAGACCTCTTTGATAACCTTAAAATTTTAAAACTTTACTTTACATTGTTACATGGTACCTGGTGTTCAACATTTACCCATAATTTTCCCAGACCTTGGATTTTACTTGAACTTCCATTTATATTGAACCTTTTCTATTGGATTAGAATGCTTTGCTAAACACTTTTCATTACTGTTTTACATTTCTAGCTTGCCTAGTTCTCCGTAACCAGTACCTAAAACACTTGAACTACAAAGTACTCTTTTTCAAAAAAAATTCTCTTTTGTTTTCACTTTCGGTGATCTTTCCAACTATCCAGCACCTGCCATAAGTGTCAGTTTTCACTTGGGATCCCCAAGTATTACAATCTTGGGACATGTTCTGAGAACACCAAATAACTTGCAACCAATAAAACCAAATTTAAACCAAAACTTGGGATTAAATCACTAGTCGTAAATTATAATTTATACATATTTTAAAACAATAACTCTTTACCTTTACCTAGATTCTGACATAAAAATAATAAAATTTCTTAGGAAATATCTATGTGTGCTTTGATTAATTCCAGTTTATGGAAATTGGTAAAAATATTAGTTCATTGACATTGAACTAAATAATTTGTTAGTCCTCTTAAGCCACCCAATGATAGAGCCTTGTTTCCAGTCAAGCATCTATAGCCCAGACAAGGTTATCTCTATAATTCCCCCAAACATAGCTCTACTACTAGCCAAACATCTATAGCCTTGGTAGAGATATTTGAATAGCCTAAAGAGTTGATAGTTTCTATTTCATTGATAGCTCATTTTATTTTTGATATTTAATTGATAGCTCATTTCAACTTGCATGCAACAAATCCCACTATTAGGTTGGGAATTATAGTGGTAGTGAAGGTTACCTCTTGATTTTTCGTTCAATGCAAATCCCTTCATCATTTCACTACTTCCCAAAAAGTCATTTAATAATTCCCTATTAGTGTGTATTCCTAGTGAAACTTTACCGCTTTTATGCCAAATCCTAGCTAATTGTAACTCTCTATATGTTAGAAGATATGCATAAATTAAAAGTTATCAACAAACAACTTAATCACATTTAGTTTAAATCTAAATTTGGAACCATTCATTACCACCCTTCCAGTTGAATTTTATGGCAACTACTAAATACTCGGCTAGCAATTCTAATTTGATGGCATTGTACCACATTAATGGATCAAAAATTTCATAATGATACTTAAACATTATCACTCTATTCTACATTAAATTCACACGCCTGAATGTGCACATATGATTTCTTTCAAATTTCCTAGGTGATGATGTGTGCTGCCTTACTGACTTCATTTTCCTTTCTACCTTGAACACATCAGAACCTTCATGATTAATACAACTTAATAAAAAATAAAATGAAATGACCACCATTAATTTTGAAATCTTTAACTTTCTTTATTTGCAATCTTCGTATTGGCCAAATTTGAAGAAAATTATCACCAATTGTTTAAGAATTAATTTGATTTAATATTCTACTCTAGAGACACTCATTTGGTTTCCATCTCAATTACTATATCCAAAACTTTGATCTAGGCAACTATGTACCACAACTTACTCACAATTTTCTATAAATTATACTCTTCTCTCAAATTCTTCACACTTTTTCTTTCTTTTAATTATCATTTAGCATCTCTTCTTTACTAGTTCTTGCATTAATACTCCAATTTTCTTGACCAACTCTCACCACCAGAATATTTTCATGGGTCGTGTCGTGACTAAAAGGCTTTTCACTGTTTTCTTCATTTAGACTACCAATTTTGTTGTGCCAAAATTATGTGGAATCTAGAGCTTACGATTGGTTTTATTCCAACTAGGCTTCTCTCTTTGTAGCATCACTCTTGGACATTGGGATCTCTATTGAAGATGTTCGCTTTGTTGCAAATATGATAGTGTGGCCTAAATATATGGGGAATATGGATATTGTTATGTCCATTTCACATCTGATCATTGGAATCCCTTCAATGGATGATATCCCCTAGTTCCTAAAACACGGGGAGGTAGCTCCACTCGAGCCATTCTTGACTGACCTCCATACCCCTGATTTTGATGTTCACCTAGAAATTTTCTATGTAGAGTATTTAGCCTTGATGGATGAGGCATCCTAGATTGACTAAATGGCTACTCTTCTCTATAGCTCAGCTCCCTCTTTTTTTTTTCATCTTTTATAGAAGAATTTTGATACTTCCATGTATATACATGATACACACACACACATATATATACATATATATATACATATATATACATATACATATCTATACATATATATACATATACATATATATACACATATATATATATACATATATATATGTATATATATACGATATATATATATATATACATATATATACATATATATATATATATACATATATATATATATACATATATATGTATATATGTATATATGTATATATATAATATGCCTAATAATATATATCTTTAATGCAATTACATTTAAAGCATTTATTTACTGTGTATGGTTTTATTATTTTACATTTCATAGAACAATGTTACAAAATGCTTGAATTAACTCTCATGTGTTTGATAAGTTAAGTAGAATTTTCTAATGTAAAGGGCCAAACAAAAAAAAGGAAAAAACAAAGAAAACAAACCCTACAAATGAAAACTAACCCTAACTAACCAAAATTTCCCTAACAAATGACTAACCCTAATAAATTCATTTATTTTAATCTCAATAACTATTTTCATTTTTGTTTTGGTACAAATTACAACAGGTTTATCCTTGAATTCATTAGAATAAATTTCAAATGTCCTACTATAACAATGAATTTCTTTACATTTTATTTGTTTAACAAACATAAAAGAAGGGGTACTTACCAATAAATTGTCTCACATGTATTAAAATGACCTCATTAAAGGTTGATTGCACAAACTTTCATTGATTCAACAATAATCTACCTTCATTAAGTCTCGATTGATGGTTTTCTTGTTTTCTTTTTTCAGTTCCATGAATGACTATGTCCATTTCTTGATTTTATTCTCCTCCAAAAGCATAAAGCATATAAATCAAGTACTTAAAGTATCTGGATACAACTTACAAAACACATTGTTTCATTCAAAACAACAATATAAAGAAAGAAAGCTTGAAAAAGGTCATACAGGCATAGTCTCAACAAATTCTCCTCAATAGTTCACGCTTTAATTATAAAATGAACTTTCAAACAAAGTTAAGATGCCAATCCAACAATAGTTTAAACCTTAATAGATATAAAATGCCAGAATAAAGTAGTTCTATAACTTGTTTCTGAAAATAATTCTAAAAAACCTTAAGAAAACTAAAGAAACACTTTCTTTAACAAGGAAACTATCACTTGGAAAAAATCTATCCTATTTCTTTATGTGTCATTGCTCTCCTTATATAGCCAGAATAGAAAATACATGCCACCTTAGCTCAAAATTAATTTCCACTAGGTGTTGACAATTGATAGCACACAATCCAATCACAGACCCTTGGTTAGGCTACAAAAGATCTTTTCTCATTAACTCTCAAGCATTGCATTAATACTCTTTAGATATTTTAGCAAAGATAGAAGCTAATACACAATCAGATACTAAAAACAACAACTTGGCAAAGGACCCAGTTGACCAATCACATTACTCTGAGGCATCATCTCAAAACTTACATCCCAAAGACCTAAGAAAAGAAAAGAAAAATCTAGCCAACTTAGACAAACTCCATAATTAGATAACTTTATAGGTGGTGCAAATAACCCATTGCGAGGAGATGACGTGTCAGCAAGGCAGAAACTCCCGTGCTTGCAAATATATGTCTCATGAAAATTTGTAACAAGTAAAAATGTTAATTAAACCTTCTCCCGAAAGGATGAAAAAAGGTAAAACCTGCATAGCCAGCACGTGACACATTGCACACTTTTTTGATGATTTTATTTGAGCACAGGTGCACTAGATACCAAAGATATTTATGCAAACTAAAAAATAAAAATGACTGAGGAAAAAAAGTACTTCACAATATTGTAACCTTTTTGTAGGACGTGAGCCTCCTTGTTGGATAGTGAGTCCTTTCTGTAGGTAGTGAGCCATGGTATCTAGGCAGTGAGTCCGTTGTATTTAGTTTTAAAACTAATTTATATTGTGAGTTAATCCTCTTCATGGTTTTTCCCTCATTGGGTTTTCCACATAAATTTAGTCTTTCCTATGTTGATATTTCTTTTTGTTATTTTCATTTTATGTTCATACTTGATAATAGAATTAAGTGGATAAGAAATTGATAAGTGTTTGAGATTTGAATTTTTGTTTGGTGACAAGTAATTCACCCCCCTATCAGTTGTCTTGCACCTTTCAACACATGCGTCTCCCGCTTGACTTTCCCACTCTTTCTCTTCACTAACATTTTCCACGTGTGAAAAGAATGATGACTCATCAATGTTGCTTCCTCATTTTCAGTGCCATATTTCTGAGTCTTGATATTCTTTCCTATCTTCTTGCAAGACCTTAGGATTTTCTTCATAACAATTGCAATTAACAAACCATTTTGATAAATTAGTTAATTTTTAACATTTTCAGTTCCACTAGGGTTATACTCTTTTTCAAAATTCAAAATATTTCTTGTTAACGATTCCTTTCATATAGAAATTAAAACTTCTTCCATTAACATAATCACCTTATGCATAGCTAAACTTACCCTAGTTAAAAATATTTCACAATTGAGCTCACCATGATTAATTGTATCATGAATTCTACACTTGATGACTCTAGTAGTGGTGAATGAAATCAAAGGATATAATCTCTAGTTAAAAAATTTCTGGAGTTTTACAAATTCGATTTTTGAAATACCAACTTGTATAGACTTTTGTCTTAGAAGCTAATTTTAAACCTAGAACTAATATAGATTCCTAAATAAAACTTAGAGGGAAATATATATATATATATATAAGAAAAAGTGAGTCGTCCTCCTAGTGCTAGTTCCTGTTGATGATGATGTTACTTGCAACAACATTGTAGATAAAATCCTCATAGGAAAACCATGAAGAACCTATCTTTACTTGAAATAATGAACCATGGCAACCTAAGGGTCCAAGTAAAGAGGAAAAGGTTGAAATAGCTTAATCTCAAGGCTCTAGTAGTCAGGTCTTGACCATACTAGGTAGACTTCAGCATATGATGTGATATTGCTATTAATCTGAAGCGGTCTATGGTTATCTTTGGTTTCTTTAATAATCATAAGCATTAGATAAAATATTTTCAATTTCATCATACAATAATCTCATGAAATAAATAGATTTGCAATAATATTTCATGAACATCAAACAATTTTTCTATCACTTAAGTAGATTTAGCTTTAAGAATTCATCAATTTCATAGAAGCGAAATATTTTCATTCATTCATCTTTTTTTTGGAACATTTTCTAAAATTTAACATCTAATCTAAAATAAAGCATGGGTAAGTGCACCAAGATGGTTCCCAAAAAGGGGGCTTAAGTGGCCACTCTTTTTTTTCTGAAATCAGGAAAATGCTGACCTTGGACGTGAAATTGAGGATAGTTACACTAAAATTTTTGAGATGGAACAAAAACAAGGATCAAAGTGATCTGAGTCTACTTTCTAAACTACTAATTTATTTTGAAAATGGTTGAGATTAAGGGGTTCAAAAGAGGGATGTACACAAATTGGTGTTGTTTTTGTCAGAAAAACATAACATAGAAAATCTTGTACGACCTGAGCACGGTGAAATTTTTTGTAGTATTTTTAAAATCACTATAGTTAGAAGTTAGCTAATAGCATCTAGTTCATGCAAAAAAAATTTGATAATTTTTTAATGAATATTTTATTTTTTACTAATTTTCTAAGTGGGCACTTCTTGAAAGAAGCAAAATTTTGGCAGGTACTCTGCCTACAAATTTTGGAAAATAATTGATTTGTTTTTCTTTTCTTTTTTTTAAATTTGTAGAATGGAGTCTAGTTTCTAAAAATGTAATTTATTTGAAATTTTGATCAACAGTTAATTTATAACAAAAAAACACCAAACACTGCTTTTTGGAAAAAACTAGACATACAAACAAAATAAATTATGGATGAAAGGATTAACATTGTCAAAAAGTGAAAAAAATTACATCGTTGGATAGCTAAGAGAGAACCTAATATTACCCATGTTTTCAATTTTGTCAATATTGAACTAGATGCAATCTTGATGGTGAGCACGAACCTGATTATGTGAAAAATTGTAGAATTTGCAAAAACATGTCTCTGGCCTTATTGGGAATGCCCTCCAGGCCTTTGGTTTGGTATTCCAAAGCAAGTACTTTCACTTTTTTCTTTGTTTTTAATGCGAAATAATGTGAGCGCATTATAACGTGCTCACATTATAACGTGAGTGCATTTAAAAAAAAAAAATCAAAAGTGGACAGAAAATTGGTACTCAACTTCATGCACCCACCCGCATCAAAATATTGAAAAAAAATAATTGCGCATGCATATTCTCCACACATTCCCCAAGATTTAATCAAATCAAAGTAAACTTATTTATACTTCACCAGATTGTTTCACAACTAGGCATAAAATGGTGCAAGATTTTAAAGAAGGGGGGTTAGTTTGGACACTAAGTGGGTTCTCTATGCATCCTTAAATGACACAACACATAGTCTTGTTTGGCTAAACTAAAAAACCTGATACAAAAGGTACATGAGATAGGTAGCTATCAAATTGGATTTTATATTGACTGAGTTCTATGTGCATACAATTTTTTAATCTGGAATTATTCAAAAAATAGGAAAAAACAACAAAACTTAAAGAATTTAAATTGGATCTTCTAACATCCAAAAAATTTGAAATTAACTTTAAAAGAAGGTATCCCATAACCTTTTATAGAAGAAATACATAGGTAGGATAAGAAAAATACATGAGAGGAAATTGAAGGGATGAATCACATCAACGCACATGGAATGTGGTGACTAGTAAGAGAATTGTAAACGAACTCAATGAAGGTCAACCTTCATTTGCACATTAATGTTCTTTGGGTGTTTCATATTCTTATTATTAGGGTTCCTTGTTAGAAGCAAACAAATCCACCAAAAATAATCTAAGAACTTTCCACATACAGAATGATCAGGTGGAATTTTTGTTCCTATATTCAAGGGTATGTATAGGATCATCATGGAAAAA